>CM039591.1:31722737-31966025 GCA_022457205.1 Saccharum spontaneum | reverse complement strand
ACAGTATGCAACTTGTGTGCAAATTTGGATGCAAACTTAGGACTGATAAAGGAATGCGAAGCACCTGAATCAAAAAGTACCACTGCGGGGTGTTGGTCAACTAGGAACTTACCAGCCGTGACTACCTCACTAGATGGAATTTCTTCAATGCTGTTATAGTGAGCATGTCCCTGACGACCACCTTGATTGACATTTTTCTTAGGGTACGGACAGTTCCGGGCCCAATGACCTGGCTTGTTGCAATTCCAGCAAGGCATATTGCTAGGAGGAACACTAGAACTACTCTGACCAGAAGTCCCCTTTGGCAGAGCGACAGTATATGCCTTACGGAACCCAGTTTTCGCAGCCGTCTTTTTCTGTGGCGGACGGAACCTTGCATTCTGAGCAGGCGGGCGTGGAGAAGACCTGGGTGCTGCTGAGGCCCTTGACTGAGAAGCACTTGCCTCAAGGGCCCTTTTCCGGCTCTTTGAAGCAGAATAAATAGCATTATTGTTCTCTTGTGTCAAAGCATCACTGATGAAATCATTGAAAGTGGTACACTTGCTAGTACCCATAGTCTTCATTAGCTTTGGGCCGAGGCCCCTTTTAAAACTAGCAATCTTTTTGGCATCAGTATCCACAAACTCCGTGGCGTACCTTGCCAAGTTGTTGAAGGACTGCAAGTACTCAGTTAAGCTCTTGTTTCCCTGTGACAGCCTCATAAACTCTGTATGCTTGATTGCCATCAGACCTGGAGGGATATAATTCCCCCGGAATGCCGCCTTAAACTGATCCCAAGCGATCGGGACATTAGCAGGGAGCGTGGAGCGATAGTGACTCCACCAGATGCCTGCTGGACCATGCAATTGATGGGAGGCATACTCCGTCTTCAGCTCATCAGTTAGGCGTAACAGACGAAACTTTTGCTCAATTGTATTCAACCATTCATCAGCCTGCAGGGGCTCTTCCGCTTCCTTAAAAAGCGGGGGCTTTGTATCCAGGAAGTCCTTGAAGTCGCTGTATTGGTTTGGCTTCGGGCCCTGACGACCATGCCGAGCCTCTCGATTGGCCATTTGGCGCAATGCGTCGGCCAACATACGCTGCCCCTCAACTACTGTTTGCATTAACTCCGCCGGAGTAGGTGGTGGCGGAGGGGGCGGCTGGTCCTCCTCCTCATTTCCACGACCTCTACGAAGATTGTACGACATCTGCAAAATGCATAGCCAATGAGCACTGACGATGTGGGAAATTTGTAGATGAATTATTGCGAAATGTCAAACTGTCTTCAAGAATAAAATTCTCATAATAATTAAGGCACAATAATTCATCACAACCGCACAATCCATTCAAGCGCATCAATTGCCGAACTCGTACTTGGTAATCCATCAAGACGCTCTTCGATAAGGGCTCACTTACAGGGAGCACAACGGTTATCGGATCGTTTACGTTGCTATCTACGTGATTTTGACCTTTTGCCCGGTACTTTGATTTGATTTCAAGATTGTTAGTGACTGTGAAAGGCGACTTCAAACTGACCACAAAGAGACTTCTCAATGGAGAGTTCTATGTTGGATCAGGACTAGCCACCTCGATACCTGTGCGTGCCAAGCAGCACAACCTTATGTCGCGCGCCATAGGAGGCCCTCGGTTTCGTCGCGGCACCGAAGGGAGCTAATCGTGACACCATCATCGAACACAACACAATAAGACATCCCATCGCGATCGAAATTATCAGGTTCAAACTACATTTAGGAAACATACGGTTCAACCTTACATCCCAGCGTCAAATTATTACAAGGCCTCACTCCTTCGCAGGGAGGGCACAAAAGACGATCCTAGCATTAAAGGTACGTGATGACTACTCTAAGCATCATCCTCCGAGTCCGTGTCAAGGATCTCCCCGCCGTCCTCATCACTGACAGGCTCTAACTCTTCGTCTTCTTCTTCTTCTTCTGGCTCTTCCTCTGGTGCTTCCGCAGGTGGAGCATCTTGTGGTCCATCGACCTCCACTTCATCATCATCATCACCCTCTGCCATGAAGATTCCGGAACCCATCTCCTCATCAACATTGTTGTTCCTAGGTAGCAGAGGATTTAGTTGGTTGTTCAGGCGGTGCACTTCTTCATGAAGATTGTTATTGTATTCTTCAGCATTCTCCAACTGTTGTTCGAGCTCAAACTGACGAGCTCTCAGAACGTTCTCCTCGTACCAGGCTTCATCCCTTTGTTCCATTACACGGACCAACATACGCTGACAGTTGCGATTGGCCACTGTCAACCTCTGGACGGCAAGTGTTTCTTGATCTCGATCATGAATTACTTGCTCCAGCTGTTGCCGTGCTGCATCCCTGGCAGCGGTCACCTCAGCCAGCTCCGCCCGTAACTGTTCCACCTCGGAGGGCTCAGGACGGGGCTCCCGTGGAGCTAACTGGTGACGAGGGACCCTTCCACCCGTTGATTTACGGGCTGTCATCCGGGTACGAGCCATCTGTATCAACAAGATGTGACTTAAAGTGAGAATCATTTAGGGGATACGAAATTTTTCTTTAGTCGGGACTATTAAAATTTTTAAGGAGGGAGTAAATGACATGTATGATATAATTAAACATGATGCATGCACGATCCGTACGTCCTCTCACCTTAGTAGAAAACTAACATGCTAACGCTAAACGGTGGCATACATACGTTCTCTCATATAAGCGAAACTATCGGTCTACACGTTACGCTGTTAGTGTACCTGCAGAAAATTTCCATTGCAGCCCAACAATTCCCAAAATAACATACAAGGAAGCAGTAAACTAAATACCTTCCATATACACATCCCCGGATGTATATATTTCAGTATCAAAGCTACCCGATGGATAGATGCCCACAATTAAGTGTTTTTACATAGTTACATGGTTTGAACATGTAAATATGCAAACCACCAAAACTACTCTCCCCTAGACCGCCGGTTGGACGATCATGCTCTCACAACTCACACTTACCAGAGCGTCGAGGTAATTGATCCATACATTACCACCCAAGTGGATGGCATCCATACAATATCACGCCGTATGGACGACGAAACAAAAACAAACAAGGCCCCCAAGTTAGTCTTTATAATAAGCCACCTAAGAGTCCTTATTTGGGCTAAGGGATGTGATCACTGGCATAATTATAAAAATACTTTTTAAAGTTTAACCCTTTTCGCAAACAAATACTTTTGTTTTTAATTACTCGTAATGATGTGCTTAATGTTGAATTATGCTCCGATACCAGCTGTAACAGAACCGACCAAATTATAAGAGCACAAGTACGAAAACAAGCACCGAAGCGCTCAAATTTTCAAACTTGAGCCCATATAATCCCGGTAGTCAATTGAAATCACGAAGGATTTCAAACCAAACTGCTTACAACCAGGATCGCATCATTCAACATACACATCATACGTTACATTTCACAAGTAGTTCAGAAATAAGTTAACACCACGGAGTAGCAATTATTACAAACCGAGTTTGAAAGTAGCGGAAGTCTAACACACACTGAAGTTACTCAAATACTGCCAGTTTGGATAGATCGACATCCCACAAAAGAACGAGGTAAGTACATAAAGATGATCATGCCCATGTGATCTAGTCCTCATCCCCCGCGGGGTGAAGACAAGTCTTGCAGAAGCCTTGGTAAAGCATATCATCTGCAACAGGAGGGAATAAACCCTGAGTACTGGAATGTACTCAGCTAGACTTACCCGTCGTAAACCAGAAATAAAGTAGACACCAAGGATTATGCAAGGCTTACACAAGAGGCTAGCTGACACCACATTTTGCATAAAGGCATAAGTAGCTGAAACTCTTATAACCTGTACTAGCAGTTATTTTTAGCATTTACCTGTCATCTATCTTAGCACCTGTACTAAACATGCACTTGATTATCATCAAACAATTATTCATATTATTCCATAGCAGGTATAAATTGTGGCAACATTGTATCATTCACTTAACCATCTGTTTAATTAATGAGATCTACGTTGCCGCTGCTCAAGTCAAGTGCTCACTAACCGGGAGCGACGGCGATTCGAATCGAATTCCTATCCAGCTGGAGGGGTATTTCTAACACTCACCGTGCAGACCCCTGCCAGGGTCGCACAGGCCACCATTTCATGTAATTCAGGAATCGCGGGTCCGAATGATGTCGCAACCCCAAGGGCGACACTCTGCCAGGTGATAGGGACTCTAACCCCCCCTTGGTCTCACGCCAATGTCCCCAAGCACATCCTTTCTCTCCTCCAAGAAGCAACCTACCATTCGATTCCCGGCCTGAATCACATTACTCGGCTTCGCGGTCGGAACGACTTATCCGGCCAACTAAGTGTTAGACTGCGTTCAACATGACTCAAGGACGTACAGCGAATCGGTCCTTAAACGACTCAGACGGGCATGGCTCCACACCCAAGACGTGAAGTGTCTTGCAGCTGTACCATCGAACTCCCGCCCGGTCTCAATTTCATTTTAAGGCATGGTTCCATCACGATAGCCATAAGCCACTCGCGACCCAGTCCTATCTCTCGCGGATGACCGGAAATCACCCGACTTCTACCGTACTAAGCAGGGCTAAGCATTGACACGTGCCTACACCTAACATAGGATTGGGGCACAATATCTGGACAAGGACAGGTGGAATGCAACAGTTGTTTTCATACAACTCCTACTACTTAATGCAGTAAACAATTAAAAGTACTCAAGATATCTTTATAAATTGATGGGTTCAGCATGCACCGGGGCTTGCCTTTAAGGAAGGTGGAAGGCACGTGATTCGGGCACTCTGGTAGATCGTCTGATGGAGCTTCTTCGACGTTGGGGTCTTCTGTTGCTTCCCCCGGTTGACTCAGTACTTCCTCTAGGATCGTCTGCTCGAACTCGAGGAGCGTTACCCCCTCCGGTACACCTATTGCATGAGTGCATAATAAATCTCATGAATGCATAAAGAAAGATGCAATATGCTCGGAATGAAATGCGTTACAACAATTTAGCGCTCTATTCAAATCACTTCAAAAGAGTAGGTGCAAATTTCCTCTCCGGTAGAGGAGTACTCACCTAATCTACTTAGCCTAAGATAAAGTTGCTCATCTTCAGTTAAAGCCCTAACACCTAACAATTACAAAAATAACTTGTCTTAGGATATCACCAAATCAATCAACAAGGCATCACAATAGAGCATACTGGACAGCAGCTACTTGTTTTTATCATAACTGGAGATTTATAATTCCAAAAGATATGATCTAGGACAATCGGGAAAGCCTAAGAAATACTCTACAATTCATTTTCAGACCTCAACCCCAAACTCATAAGTTTTCCACGTCAAACTTCACAAGTTCCAGAATCTGTCCTCTCAAAACAGAGAGTAGCAGATTCTGAACTGCCACATAAAACAACAGTAACTCTCAAACTACTAAGCCAAATGTTCCCAAATTTTGACACAAGCTAGTTCATCAAGTTTACTGTGACTTTGGTATTTACACGTTTCCCAGCAACAAATTTTATCAAAGGTCAAACTGAGAAATACTTCCAGCTGTCCAGAAAACCTAAAATTACAAAGGTTAAATATTTGTTGATATAACCAAAGTCTCCTAAAACCAAACCAATGTTACTAACAGTTCACATTAGGTATAAAAACACCAGAAAGTAAGGTGGAGCCAACTAGAATATTTATTTAACCCCATTTCTTAATTTACTTAATTATTTAGGTAGAATTTCAAACATATATGTAAACTGCTCCTAAAATTCTACAAAAATTACAGGGGACTCTCTGACCTCCAAATAGACCACAGTAAAAATTTGAACAAGTTTTATTCACAGAAACTCCCTATACAAAATTCACAAGCCCAAAAGGCTGATTTTTGCATAAATCATAAATCACATTGAAAAGTATCAAACAACAGATTTCATATTTTTCTTAGACACTCTAGGGTACCAAGACATTCTCCAAAAATTTACAATAACATTGCACATGTAGAAAAATTATAAAAATTACTTCAATTACTTCCTAGAATAAAATGATAGCCTTATAACTTGAAAATTACTTAAGTACTGATGCCCAAATTTTTACCATAGCTAGGACTAGCATAGAGTAACCTACCCACCAAATTTCATAATTTATGGAACTCTACAGCTCAAGCTATAAATTAAACAAATTTGTATGCATTCCAAAACACATTTAAAGGATCTAATAAAATCTTACAGAATTTAAACATCTCAAGCCAGATCTATATTTTTCTAAAATACTACACATCCAGTAGATTCTAACAAAATTTATTTCATGATTTTTGGATCACTAAAACCCTAGATTCCTATTTTTCCAAGTATTACAAAAATCAGTATCAAAATAATAAAAATCCATTTTTATTTCGGACAACTGGGCCGGCCCGGGAATGAAATCCGGCCCATACTCCCACACCGCGCGCGCGCTCGGCCCGCTCGGCTCTCCCGCCCGCGCGCGACGCTGACGGGTGGACCCCCGCGGTCAGCGACCGCAGGCAGGGGAGCCGGCACCCGGCGAGCTCCGGTGAGCTCGCGCTCGCCGGAGAAGAGCTCGCGCGGCCAACCGAGCACGGCCTCGTGATCTCCGTCACCCGGCGCACCGATTGGCACCCGTAGGATGGATGGGGATGGGGAGGAGAGGGCCTGCCGCCGTGCGTGGCGGCCGGTGACCTCCGGTGGCGGCGCACCGTCGCCGGTGAGGACGGATAGGGCGGTTTGAGCTCGGTACGAGCTTCACCGAGGCACGGGGGTTCCGTTTTGCTGGTAAGGGGGGATGGAGAAGGACCGAGGCACCCCGACCACAGTGAGGTCCCATGGCGGGCTCCGGCGACCCCTCGGAGGCGGAGAAGAAGAGAATGCGGCTCACCTAGGGTCCAGCCGTGGGTTTCGGTAGGTCCAGGGGATGGAGGGTGTCGCGGCGGAGGGATTGGCAAGCGCAATCGGCCGGTGGGTTGGCGTGGCTCGCGCTCGGGCTCGTCGGAGAAGAAGGGGATGGCGGCTCGGTTTCGGTGTTCTTGTGACTGGAAGAGAGAGGGGGCGGAGGAATGGAGGCCGGCTCGCGCGGCGTGGCGTCTTGAAGGCGTCGCGGCCTGACTGGTGGGGCCAGGGCCGGCGTACGGGCGCCACCGCGCCTCCACGCGTCGCCGTTGCCCTGTGGCCGGTCGGCCACTGACGAAACTGAATCGCGGTTCATTGACGCCATCGGTAGTGACTGACAGCGCGACTTTGGGTTTGATTAACGTCTAATCTAGCTCGTTTCAGTGGAAACTCCAATTAACAAAGTGGTAGAGCTATGTAAGCTCTACAATTTTGTAATAGGCCTCCAGAGCTGATTCGGTTTGGTTAGTGAGATATAGGGCCATTAAGTAGTGCTCAGTGAAACTGAAACCGGGTTTCAGTTAATGATGCCGACTGACAGCTCATGTTCATGACACAATATCTCTTGAACCCTTGAGAACCAGGCTTGGGTGCTATTGACAAAGTTGTAGGGCTACATGTGATCTACAAATTTGTCAACATGAGTGAAGGCTGGTTTGGCTTGGTTTGCAAACTACAAGCTTCTAAAGTAGGCATCAGTGAAACTGTAAAGTCCAATTCCAGACTTAGAAAAATTCTAAGTCCTGGAATTACACCACTAGCTGACTTGTGGGCCACTTTTGAGCATGTTGTGGTCATTTTCATGAGATGGTCATATTGAGACTTTTGTTCCCCATGAATTTCTTTACAACTTTGCTTAAGGGTGCTCTTCCATGCAAGATCTCTAAATTAGACTTTCTAATTGGTCAAACTAGAACCTTCTATGGTCAAATGGGGGTCAAACTTGTCATGGAGGGCAATTTTGTAATTTTGGTCAACATGAACCTTGATCCAAATGTTACTCTAAGTATAGCTAAGGTGTTGTAGGTCATGATTGATGACTTTACCTTTTTGTTACACCAACTATCAAATACTTTGTGAAATCAATCAAACAAACCCTAAACAAACACATGAATTGCATTACATGAAATACTAAACATGAATTATGCATGTCATGCTTATGCAAATGCAATGCAATTAAGGACTAAACACTTGAGGTGTTACAGTGTTAGTGTTAGTGCAAGGTTGGAGCACGATTTGCACTGAACATACCATAGGCATAGAAATCGTTTTGGACGAACTCGATCCGATTCCTAGGTGACGAGGCTCAAGTGGAAGCTCGGTTCAGTCCGTTAGGGGATAGTGCTCCTCTTGATGCAAGATTGGTGCTTGGTTTGCACCAAATGTAGCATAGGCATAGAAATCATTTTGGACGCACTCGAGGGGACTCCTATGTGACGAGGCTCAAGTGGAAGCTTGATTCGGTACGTTTGGAGATGTGCTACTCTTGATGCAAGATTGGTGCTCGGTTTGCGTCGAATGTGCCGTAGGTTTGGAAATAGTATTGGAGGCACCCGATGGAACTCCTAGGTGACGTGGGTCATGTGGAATCTCGTTTTAATTTATTTTGAGATAGTGTTAGCGACGGTGCAAGATAGGTGCACGGTTTGAACTGAACGTACCATAGGCATAGAAATCGTTTTGGACACAATCGATGGGACTCCTAGGTGACGAGGCTCAAGTGGAAGCTCGGTATGGTCCATTTGGAGATAATGATACTCAAGATGCATGATTGGTGCATGGTTTTGCATCGAATGTACCATAGGATCAGAAATAGTATTGGAGGCACCTGATGGAACTCCTAGGTTACGTGGGTCATGTGGAATCTTGTTTCGATCTATTTTGAAACAGTGTTAGCGTCGGTGCAAGATAGGTGCTCGGTTAGCATCAAACGTACCATTGCTTCATAAATCGTTTTAGAAGCACCCGCGGTACTCCTAGGTGATGAGGGTCTGGTGGAGATCTGTTCGGTCTGTTTCGGGATAGTGCTACAGAAGATAGGTGCTCGGTTTGCTTTGAACGTACCATAGGTCATAAATAGTTTTGGACGCACCCGATGGAACTCGTAAGTGACGTGCGTCGTGTGGAATCTCGTTTTAGTCCATTTGGAGATAGTGTTTGTGTTAGTGCAAGGTTGGAGCACGATTTGCACCGAACATACCATAGGCATAGAAATCGTATTGGATGAACTCGATCCGATTCCTAGGTGACGAGGCTCAAGTGGAAGCTCGGTTCAGTCCGTTAGGGGATAGTGCTCCTCTTGATGCAAGATTGGTGCTTGGTTTGCACCAAATGTAGCATAGGCATAGAAATCGTTTTGGACGCACTCGAGGGGACTCCTAAGTGACGAGGCTCAAGTGGAAGCTCGATTCGGTCTGTTTGGGGATAGTGGTTCTCTTGATGCAAGATTGCTGCTTGGTTTGCACCAAATGTAGCATAGGCATAGAAATCGTTTTGGACGCACTCGATGGGACTCCTAGGTGACGAGGCTCAAGTGGAAGCTCGGTTCGGTCCGTTTGGGGATAGTTCTACTCTTGATGCAAGATTGGTGCTCGGTTTGCGTCGAATGTGCCGTAGGTTCGGAAATAGTATTGGAGGCACCCGATGGAACTCCTAGGTGACGTGGGTCATGTGGAATCTCGTTTTAATTTATTTTGAGATAGTGTTAGTGACGGTGCAAGATAGGTGCATGGTTTGAACTGAACGTACCATAGGCATAGAAATCGTTTTGGACACAATCGTTGGGACTCCTAGGTGATGAGGCTCAAGTGGAAGCTCGGTACGGTCCATTTGGAGATAGTGCTACTCAAGATGCATGATTGGTGCATGGTTTGCGTCGAATATATCGTATGCTCAGAAATAGTATTGGAGGCACCCGATGGAACTCCTCAGTTACGTGGGTCATGTGGAATCTTGTTTCGATCTGTTTTGAAACAGTGTTAGCGTGGGTGGAAGAAAGGTGCTCGGTTTGCATCAAACGTACCATAGCTTCATAAATCATTTTAGAAGCACCCGCGGTACTCCTAGGTGATGAGGGTCTGGTGGAGATCTGTTCGGTCCGTTTTGGGACAGTGCTACAGAAGATTGGTGCTCGGTTTGCTTTGAACGTACCATAGGTCATAAATAGTTTTGGACGCACCCGATGGAACTCGTAAGTGACGTGCGTCGTGTGGAATCTCGTTTTAGTCCATTTGGAGATAGTGTTTGTGTTAGTGCAAGGTTGGAGCACGATTTGCACCGAACATACCATAGGCATAGAAATCGTATTGGATGAACTCGATCCGATTCCTAGGTGACGAGGCTCAAGTGGAAGCTCGGTTCAGTCCGTTAGGGGATAGTGCTCCTCTTGATGCAAGATTGGTGCTTGGTTTGCACCAAATGTAGCATAGGCATAGAAATCGTTTTGGACGCACTCGAGGGGACTCCTAAGTGACGAGGCTCAAGTGGAAGCTCGATTCGGTCTGTTTGGGGATAGTGGTTCTCTTGATGCAAGATTGCTGCTTGGTTTGCACCAAATGTAGCATAGGCATAGAAATCATTTTGGACGCACTCGATGGGACTCCTAGGTGATGAGGCTCAAGTGGAAGCTCGGTTCGGTCCGTTTGGGGATAGTTCTACCCTTGATGCAAGATTGGTGCTCGGTTTGCGTCGAATGTGCCGTAGGTTCGGAAATAGTATTGGAGGCACCCGATGGAACTCCTAGGTGACGTGGGTCATGTGGAATCTCGTTTTAATTTATTTTGAGATAGTGTTAGCGACGGTGCAAGATAGGTGCATGGTTTGAACTGAACGTACCATAGGCATAGAAATCGTTTTGGACACAATCGTTGGGACTCCTAGGTGATGAGGCTCAAGTGGAAGCTCGGTACGGTCCATTTGGAGATAGTGCTACTCAAGATGCATGATTGGTGCATGGTTTGCGTCGAATATATCGTATGCTCAGAAATAGTATTGGAGGCACCCGATGGAACTCCTCAGTTACGTGGGTCATGTGGAATCTTGTTTCGATCTGTTTTGAAACAGTGTTAGCGTCGGTGGAAGAAAGGTGCTCGGTTTGCATCAAACGTACCATAGCTTCATAAATCATTTTAGAAGCACCCGCGGTACTCCTAGGTGACGAGGGTCTGGTGGAGATCTGTTCGGTCCGTTTTGGGATAGTGCTACAGAAGATAGGTGCTCGGTTTGCTTTGAACGTACCATAGGTCATAAATAGTTTTGGACGCACCCGATGGAACTCGTAAGTGACGTGGGTCGTGTGGAATCTCGTTTTAGTCCATTTGGAGATAGTGTTAGTGTTAGTGCAAGGTTGGAGCACGATTTGCACTGATCATACCATGGGCATAGAAATTGTTTTGGACGAACTCGATCCGATTCCTAGGTGACGAGGCTCAAGTGGAAGCTCGGTTCACTCCGTTAGGGGATAGTGCTCCTCTTGATGCAAGATTGGTGCTTGGTTTACACCAAATGTAGCATAGGCATAGAAATCGTTTTGGACGCACTCGAGGGGACTCCTAAGTGACGAGGCTCAAGTGGAAGCTCGGTTCGGTCCGTTTGGGGACAGTGCTTCTCTTGGTGCAAGATTGCTGCTTGGTTTGCACCAAATGTAGCATAGGCATAGAAATCGTTTTGGACGCACTCGAGGGGACTCCTAGGTGACGAGGCTCAAGTGGAAGCTTGGTTCGATCCGTTTGGGGATAGTGCTACTCTTGATGCAAGATTGGTGCTCGGTTTGCATCGAATGTGCCGTAGGTTCGGAAATAGTATTGGAGGCACCCGATGGAACTCCTAGGTGACGTGGGTCATGTGGAATCTCGTTTTAATTTATTTTGAGATAGTGTTAGCGACGGTGCAAGATAGGTGCATGGTTTGAACTGAACGTACCATAGGCATAGAAATCGTTTTGGACACAATCGTTGGGACTCCTAGGTGATGAGGCTCAAGTGGAAGCTCGGTACGGTCCATTTGGAGATAGTGATACTCAAGATGCATGATTGGTGCATGGTTTTGCATCGAATGTACCATAGGATAAGAAATAGTATTGGAGGCACCTGATGGAACTCCTAGGTTACGTGGGTCATGTGGAATCTTGTTTCGATCTGTTTTGAAACAGTGTTAGCGTCGGTGGAAGAAAGGTGCTCGGTTTGCATCAAACGTACCATAGCTTCATAAATCATTTTAGAAGCACCCACGGTACTCCTAGGTGATGAGGGTCTGGTGGAGATCTGTTCGGTCCGTTTTGGGATAGTGCTACAGAAGATTGGTGCTCGGTTTGCTTTGAACGTACCATAGGTCAAAAATAGTTTTGGACGCACCCGATGGAACTCGTAAGTGACGTGGGTCGTGTGGAATCTCGTTTTAGTCCATTTCGAGATAGTGTTAGTGCAAGGTTGGAGCACGATTTGCACTGAACATACCATAGGCATAGAAATCGTTTTGGACGAACTCGATCCGATTCCTAGGTGACGAGGCTCAAGTGGAAGCTCGGTTCAGTCCATTAGGGGATAGTGCTCCTCTTGATGCAAGATTGGTGCTTGGTTTGCACCAAATGTAGCATAGGCATAGAAATCATTTTGGACGCACTCGAGGGGACTCCTAAGTGACGAGGCTCAAGTGGAAGCTCGGTTCGGTCCGTTTGGGGACAGTGCTTCTCTTGATGCAAGATTGCTGCTTGGTTTGCACCAAATGTAGCATAGGCATAGAAATCGTTTTGGACGCACTCGAGGGGACTCCTAGGTGACGAGGCTCAAGTGGAAGCTCGGTTCGGTCCGTTTGAGGATAGTGCTACTCTTGATGCAAGATTGGTGCTCGGTTTGCGTCGAATGTGCCGTAGGTTCGGAAATAGTATTGGAGGCACCCGATGGAACTCCTAGGTGACGTGGGTCATGTGGAATCTCGTTTTAATTTATTTTGAGATAGTTTTAGCGACGGTGCAAGATAGGTGCATGGTTTGAACTGAACGTACCATAGGCATAGAAATCGTTTTGGACACAATCGTTGGGACTCCTAGGTGATGAGGCTCAAGTGGAAGCTCGGTACGGTCCATTTGGAGATAGTGATACTCAAGATGCATGATTGGTGCATGGTTTTGCATCGAATGTACCATAGGATCAGAAATAGTATTGGAGGCACCTGATGGAACTCCTAGGTTACGTGGGTCATGTGGAATCTTGTTTCGATCTGTTTTGAAACAGTGTTAGCGTCGGTGGAAGAAAGGTGCTCGGTTTGCATCAAACGTACCATAGCTTCATAAATCATTTTAGAAGCACCCGCGGTACTCCTAGGTGATGAGGGTCTGGTGGAGATCTGTTCGGTCCGTTTTGGGATAGTGCTACAGAAGATTGGTGCTCGGTTTGCTTTGAACGTACCATAGGTCAAAAATAGTTTTGGACGCACCCGATGGAACTCGTAAGTGACGTGGGTCGTGTGGAATCTCGTTTTAGTCCATTTGGAGATAGTGTTAGTGTTAGTGCAAGGTTGGAGCACGATTTGCACTGAACATACCATAGGCATAGAAATCATTTTGGACGAACTCGATCCGATTCCTAGGTGACGAGGCTCAAGTGGAAGCTCGGTTCAGTCCGTTAGGGGATAGTGCTCCTCTTGATGCAAGATTGGTGCTTGGTTTGCACCAAATGTAGCATAGGCATAGAAATCATTTTGGACGCACTCGAGGGGACTCCTAAGTGACGAGGCTCAAGTGGAAGCTCGGTTCGGTCCGTTTGGGGACAGTGCTTCTCTTGATGCAAGATTGCTGCTTGGTTTGCACCAAATGTAGCATAGGCATAGAAATCGTTTTGGACGCACTCGAGGGGACTCCTAGGTGACGAGGCTCAAGTGGAAGCTCGGTTCGGTCCGTTTGGGGATAGTGCTACTCTTGATGCAAGATTGGTGCTCGGTTTGCGTCGAATGTGCCGTAGGTTCGGAAATAGTATTGGAGGCACCCGATGGAACTCCTAGGTGACGTGGGTCATGTGGAATCTCGTTTTAATTTATTTTGAGATAGTTTTAGCGACGGTGCAAGATAGGTGCATGGTTTGAACTGAACGTACCATAGGCATAGAAATCGTTTTGGACACAATCGTTGGGACTCCTAGGTGATGAGGCTCAAGTGGAAGCTCGGTACGGTCCATTTGGAGATAGTGATACTCAAGATGTATGATTGGTGCATGGTTTTGCATCGAATGTACCATAGGATCAGAAATAGTATTGGAGGCACCTGATGGAACTCCTAGGTTACGTGGGTCATGTGGAATCTTGTTTCGATCTGTTTTGAAACAGTGTTAGCGTCGGTGGAAGAAAGGTGCTCGGTTTGCATCAAACGTACCATAGCTTCATAAATCATTTTAGAAGCACCCGCGGTACTCCTAGGTGATGAGGGTCTGGTGGAGATCTGTTCGGTCCGTTTTGGGATAGTGCTACAGAAGATTGGTGCTCGGTTTGCTTTGAACGTACCATAGGTCAAAAATAGTTTTGGACGCACCCGATGGAACTCGTAAGTGACGTGGGTCGTGTGGAATCTCGTTTTAGTCCATTTGGAGATAGTGTTAGTGTTAGTGCAAGGTTGGAGCACGATTTGCACTGAACATACCATAGGCATAGAAATCATTTTGGACGAACTCGATCCGATTCCTAGGTGACGAGGCTCAAGTGGAAGGTCGGTTCAGTCCGTTAGGGGATAGTGCTCCTCTTGATGCAAGATTGGTGCTTGGTTTGCACCAAATGTAGCATAGGCATAGAAATCATTTTGGACGCACTCGAGGGGACTCCTAAGTGACGAGGCTCAAGTGGAAGCTCGGTTCGGTCCGTTTGGGGACAGTGCTTCTCTTGATGCAAGATTGCTGCTTGGTTTGCACCAAATGTAGCATAGGCATAGAAATCGTTTTGGACGCACTCGAGGGGACTCCTAGGTGACGAGGCTCAAGTGGAAGCTCGGTTCGGTCCGTTTGGGGATAGTGCTACTCTTGATGCAAGATTGGTGCTCGGTTTGCGTCGAATGTGCCGTAGGTTCGGAAATAGTATTGGAGGCACCCGATGGAACTCCTAGGTGACGTGGATCATGTGGAATCTCGTTTTAATTTATTTTGAGATAGTGTTAGCGACGGTGCAAGATAGGTGCATGGTTTGAACTGAACGTACCATAGGCATAGAAATCGTTTTGGACACAATCGTTGGGACTCCTAGGTGATGAGGCTCAAGTGGAAGCTCGGTACGGTCCATTTGGAGATAGTGATACTCAAGATGCATGATTGGTGCATGGTTTTGCATCGAATGTACCATAGGATAAGAAATAGTATTGGAGGCACCTCATGGAACTCCTAGGTTACGTGGGTCATGTGGAATCTTGTTTCGATCTGTTTTGAAACAGTGTTAGCGTCGGTGGAAGAAAGGTGCTCGGTTTGCATCAAACGTACCATAGCTTCATAAATCATTTTAGAAGCACCCGCGGTACTCCTAGGTGATGAGGGTCTGGTGGAGATCTGTTCGGTCCGTTTTGGGATAGTGCTACAGAAGATTGGTCTCGGTTTGCTTTGAACGTACCATAGGTCAAAAATAGTTTTGGACGCACCTGATGGAACTCGTAAGTGACGTGGGTCGTGTGGAATCTCGTTTTAGTCCATTTGGAGATAGTGTTAGTGTTAGTGCAAGGTTGGAGCACGATTTGCACTGAACATACCATAGGCATAGAAATCGTTTTGGACGAACTCGATCCGATTCCTAGGTGACGAGGCTCAAGTGGAAGCTCGGTTCAGTCCGTTAGGGGATAGTGCTCCTCTTGATGCAAGATTGGTGCTTGGTTTGCACCAAATGTAGCATAGGCATAGAAATCATTTTGGACGCACTCGAGGGGACTCCTAAGTGACGAGGCTCAAGTGGAAGCTCGGTTCGGTCCGTTTGGGGACAGTGCTTCTCTTGATGCAAGATTGCTGCTTGGTTTGCACCAAATGTAGCATAGGCATAGAAATCGTTTTGGACGCACTCGAGGGGACTCCTAGGTGACGAGGCTCAAGTGGAAGCTCGGTTCGGTCCGTTTGGGGATAGTGCTACTCTTGATGCAAGATTGGTGCTCGGTTTGCGTCGAATGTGCCGTAGGTTCGGAAATAGTATTGGAGGCACCCGATGGAACTCCTAGGTGACGTGGGTCATGTGGAATCTCGTTTTAATTTATTTTGAGAAAGTGTTAGCGACGGTGCAAGATAGGTGCATGGTTTGAACTGAACGTACCATAGGCATAGAAATCGTTTTGGACACAATCGTTGGGACTCATAGGTGATGAGGCTCAAGTGGAAGCTCGGTACGGTCCATTTGGAGATAGTGATACTCAAGATGCATGATTGGTGCATGGTTTTGCATCGAATGTACCATAGGATAAGAAATAGTATTGGAGGCACCTGATGGAACTCCTAGGTTACGTGGGTCATGTGGAATCTTGTTTCGATCTGTTTTGAAACAGTGTTAGCGTCGGTGGAAGAAAGGTGCTCGGTTTGCATCAAACGTACCATAGCTTCATAAATCATTTTAGAAGCACCCGCGGTACTCCTAGGTGATGAGGGTCTGGTGGAGATCTGTTCGGTCCGTTTTGGGATAGTGCTACAGAAGATTGGTGCTCGGTTTGCTTTGAACGTACCATAGGTCAAAAATAGTTTTGGACGCACCCGATGGAACTCGTAAGTGACGTGGGTCGTGTGGAATCTCGTTTTAGTCCATTTGGAGATAGTGTTAGTGTTAGTGCAAGGTTGGAGCACGATTTGCACTGAACATACCATAGGCATAGAAATCGTTTTGGACGAACTCGATCCGATTCCTAGGTGACGAGGCTCAAGTGGAAGCTCGGTTCAGTCCGTTAGGGGATAGTGCACCTCTTGATGCAAGATTGGTGCTTGGTTTGCACCAAATGTAGCATAGGCATAGAAATCATTTTGGACGCACTCGAGGGGACTCCTAAGTGACGAGGCTCAAGTGGAAGCTCGGTTCGGTCCGTTTGGGGACAGTGCTTCTCTTGATGCAAGATTGCTGCTTGGTTTGCACCAAATGTAGCATAGGCATAGAAATCGTTTTGGACGCACTCGAGGGGACTCCTAGGTGACGAGGCTCAAGTGGAAGCTCGGTTCGGTCCGTTTGGGGATAGTGCTACTCTTGATGCAAGATTGGTGCTCGGTTTGCGTCGAATGTGCCGTAGGTTCGGAAATAGTATTGGAGGCACCCGATGGAACTCCTAGGTGACGTGGGTCATGTGGAATCTCGTTTTAATTTATTTTGAGAAAGTGTTAGCGACGGTGCAAGATAGGTGCATGGTTTGAACTGAACGTACCATAGGCATAGAAATCGTTTTGGACACAATCGTTGGGACTCATAGGTGATGAGGCTCAAGTGGAAGCTCGGTACGGTCCATTTGGAGATAGTGATACTCAAGATGCATGATTGGTGCATGGTTTTGCATCGAATGTACCATAGGATAAGAAATAGTATTGGAGGCACCTGATGGAACTCCTAGGTTACGTGGGTCATGTGGAATCTTGTTTCGATCTGTTTTGAAACAGTGTTAGCGTCGGTGGAAGAAAGGTGCTCGGTTTGCATCAAACGTACCATAGCTTCATAAATCATTTTAGAAGCACCCGCGGTACTCCTAGGTGATGAGGGTCTGGTGGAGATCTGTTCGGTCCGTTTTGGGATAGTGCTACAGAAGATTGGTGCTCGGTTTGCTTTGAACGTACCATAGGTCAAAAATAGTTTTGGACGCACCCGATGGAACTCGTAAGTGACGTGGGTCGTGTGGAATCTCGTTTTAGTCCATTTGGAGATAGTGTTAGTGTTAGTGCAAGGTTGGAGCACGATTTGCACTGAACATACCATAGGCATAGAAATCGTTTTGGACGAACTCGATCCGATTCCTAGGTGACGAGGCTCAAGTGGAAG
Source organism: Saccharum spontaneum (assembly GCA_022457205.1). Classification (NCBI taxonomy): domain Eukaryota; kingdom Viridiplantae; phylum Streptophyta; class Magnoliopsida; order Poales; family Poaceae; genus Saccharum; species Saccharum spontaneum. Next base: position 31,948,198 of record CM039591.1, on the reverse strand, counting down.
CTCGGTTCAGTCCGTTAGGGGATAGTGCACCTCTTGATGCAAGATTGGTGCTTGGTTTGCACCAAATGTAGCATAGGCATAGAAATCATTTTGGACGCACTCGAGGGGACTCCTAAGTGACGAGGCTCAAGTGGAAGCTCGGTTCGGTCCGTTTGGGGACAGTGCTTCTCTTGATGCAAGATTGCTGCTTGGTTTGCACCAAATGTAGCATAGGCATAGAAATCGTTTTGGACGCACTCGAGGGGACTCCTAGGTGACGAGGCTCAAGTGGAAGCTCGGTTCGGTCCGTTTGGGGATAGTGCTACTCTTGATGCAAGATTGGTGCTCGGTTTGCGTCGAATGTGCCGTAGGTTCGGAAATAGTATTGGAGGCACCCGATGGAACTCCTAGGTGACGTGGGTCATGTGGAATCTCGTTTTAATTTATTTTGAGATAGTGTTAGCGACGGTGCAAGATAGGTGCATGGTTTGAACTGAACGTACCATAGGCATAGAAATCGTTTTGGACACAATCGTTGGGACTCCTAGGTGATGAGGCTCAAGTGGAAGCTCGGTACGGTCCATTTGGAGATAGTGATACTCAAGATGCATGATTGGTGCATGGTTTTGCATCGAATGTACCATAGGATAAGAAATAGTATTGGAGGCACCTGATGGAACTCCTAGGTTACGTGGGTCATGTGGAATCTTGTTTCGATCTGTTTTGAAACAGTGTTAGCGTCGGTGGAAGAAAGGTGCTCGGTTTGCATCAAACGTACCATAGCTTCATAAATCATTTTAGAAGCACCCGCGGTACTCCTAGGTGATGAGGGTCTGGTGGAGATCTGTTCGGTCCGTTTTGGGATAGTGCTACAGAAGATTGGTGCTCGGTTTGCTTTGAACGTACCATAGGTCAAAAATAGTTTTGGACGCACCCGATGGAACTCGTAAGTGACGTGGGTCGTGTGGAATCTCGTTTTAGTCCATTTGGAGATAGTGTTAGTGTTAGTGCAAGGTTGGAGCACGATTTGCACTGAACATACCATAGGCATAGAAATCGTTTTGGACGAACTCGATCCGATTCCTAGGTGACGAGGCTCAAGTGGAAGCTCGGTTCAGTCCGTTAGGGGATAGTGCTCCTCTTGATGCAAGATTGGTGCTTGGTTTGCACCAAATGTAGCATAGGCATAGAAATCATTTTGGACGCACTCGAGGGGACTCCTAAGTGACGAGGCTCAAGTGGAAGCTCGGTTCGGTCCGTCTGGGGACAGTGCTTCTCTTGATGCAAGATTGCTGCTTGGTTTGCACCAAATGTAGCATAGGCATAGAAATCGTTTTGGACGCACTCGAGGGGACTCCTAGGTGACGAGGCTCAAGTGGAAGCTCGGTTCGGTCTGTTTGGGGATAGTGCTACTCTTGATGCAAGATTGGTGCTCGGTTTGCGTCGAATGTGCCGTAGGTTCGGAAATAGTATTGGAGGCACCCGATGGAACTCCTAGGTGACGTGGGTCATGTGGAATCTCGTTTTAATTTATTTTGAGAAAGTGTTAGCGACGGTGCAAGATAGGTGCATGGTTTGAACTGAACGTACCATAGGCATAGAAATCGTTTTGGACACAATCGTTGGGACTCCTAGGTGATGAGGCTCAAGTGGAAGCTCGGTACGGTCCATTTGGAGATAGTGATACTCAAGATGCATGATTGGTGCATGGTTTTGCATCGAATGTACCATAGGATAAGAAATAGTATTGGAGGCACCTGATGGAACTCCTAGGTTACGTGGGTCATGTGGAATCTTGTTTCGATCTGTTTTGAAACAGTGTTAGCGTCGGTGGAAGAAAGGTGCTCGGTTTGCATCAAACGTACCATAGCTTCATAAATCATTTTAGAAGCACCCGCGGTACTCCTAGGTGATGAGGGTCTGGTGGAGATCTGTTCGGTCCATTTTGGGATAGTGCTACAGAAGATTGGTGCTCGGTTTGCTTTGAACGTACCATAGGACAAAAATAGTTTTGGACGCACCCGATGGAACTCGTAAGTGACGTGGGTCGTGTGGAATCTCGTTTTAGTCCATTTGGAGATAGTGTTAGTGTTAGTGCAAGGTTGGAGCACGATTTGCACTGAACATACCATAGGCATAGAAATCGTTTTGGACGAACTCGATCCGATTCCTAGGTGACGAGGCTCAAGTGGAAGCTCGGTTCAGTCCGTTAGGGGATAGTGCTCCTCTTGATGCAAGATTGGTGCTTGGTTTGCACCAAATGTAGCATAGGCATAGAAATCATTTTGGACGCACTCGAGGGGACTCCTAAGTGACGAGGCTCAAGTGGAAGCTCGGTTCGGTCCATTTGGGGACAGTGCTTCTCTTGATGCAAGATTGCTGCTTGGTTTGCACCAAATGTAGCATAGGCATAGAAATCGTTTTGGACGCACTCGAGGGGACTCCTAGGTGACGAGGCTCAAGTGGAAGCTCGGTTCGGTCCGTTTGGGGATAGTGCTACTCTTGATGCAAGATTGGTGCTCGGTTTGCGTCGAATGTGCCGTAGGTTCGGAAATAGTATTGGAGGCACCCGATGGAACTCCTAGGTGACGTGGGTCATGTGGAATCTCGTTTTAATTTATTTTGAGATAGTGTTAGCGACGGTGCAAGATAGGTGCATGGTTTGAACTGAACGTACCATAGGCATAGAAATCGTTTTGGACACAATCGTTGGGACTCCTAGGTGATGAGGCTCAAGTGGAAGCTCGGTACGGTCCATTTGGAGATAGTGATACTCAAGATGCATGATTGGTGCATGGTTTTGCATCGAATGTACCATAGGATAAGAAATAGTATTGGAGGCACCTCATGGAACTCCTAGGTTACGTGGGTCATGTGGAATCTTGTTTCGATCTGTTTTGAAACAGTGTTAGCGTCGGTGCAAGATAGGTGCTCGGTTTGCATCAAACGTACCATTGCTTCATAAATCGTTTTAGAAGCACCCGCGGTACTCCTAGGTGATGAGGGTCTGGTGGAGATCTGTTCGGTCTGTTTCGGGATAGTGCTATAGAAGATAGGTGCTCGGTTTGCATTGAACGTACCATAGGTCATAAATAGTTTTGGACGCACCCGATGGAAATCGTAAGTGACGTGGGTCGTGTGGAATCTCGTTTTAGGCCATTTGGAGATAGTGTTAGTGTTAGTGCAAGGTTGGAGCACGGTTTGCACTGAACATACCATAGGCATAGAAAATCATTTTGGACGAACTCAATCCGACTCCTAGGTGACGAGGCTCAAGGGGAAGCTCGGTTCGGTCTGTTTGGAGATAGTGCTTCTCTTGATGCAAGATTGGTGCTTGGTTTGCACCAAATGTAGCATAGGCATAGAAATCGTTTTGGACGCACTCGAGGGGACTCCTATGTGACGAGGCTCAAGTGGAAGCTTGATTCGGTACGTTTGGAGATGTGCTACTCTTGATGCAAGATTGGTGCTCGGTTTGCGTCGAATGTGCCGTAGGTTTGGAAATAGTATTGGAGGCACCCGATGGAACTCCTAGGTGATGTGGGTCATGTGGAATCTCGTTTTAATTTATTTTGAGATAGTGTTAGCGACGGTGCAAGATAGGTGCACGGTTTGAACTGAACGTACCATAGGCATAGAAATCATTTTGGACACAATCGATGGGACTCCTAGGTGACGAGGCTCAAGTGGAAGCTCGGTACGGTCCATTTGGAGATAGTGATACTCAAATTGCATGATTGGTGCATGGTTTTGCATCGAATGTACCATAGGATCAGAAATAGTATTGGAGGCACCTGATGGAACTCCTAGGTTACGTGGGTCATGTGGAATCTTGTTTCGATCTGTTTTGAAACAGTGTTAGCGTCATTGCAAGATAGGTGCTCGGTTTGCATCAAACGTACCATTGCTTCATAAATCGTTTTAGAAGCACCCGCGGTACTCCTTGGTGATGAGGGTCTGGTGGAGATCTGTTCGGTCTGTTTCGGGATAGTGCTACAGAAGATAGGTGCTCGGTTTGCTTTGAACGTACCATAGGTCATAAATAGTTTTGGACGCACCCGATGGAACTCGTAAGTGACGTGCGTCGTGTGGAATCTCGTTTTAGTCCATTTGAAGATAGTGTTTGTGTTAGTGCAAGGTTGGAGCACGATTTGCACCGAACATACCATAGGCATAGAAATCGTTTTGGACGAACTCGATCCGATTCCTAGGTGACGAGGCTCAAGTGGAAGCTCGGTTCAGTCCGTTAGGGGATAGTGCTCCTCTTGATGCAAGATTGGTGCTTGGTTTGCACCAAATGTAGCATAGGCATAGAAATCGTTTTGGACGCACTCGAGGGGACTCCTAAGTGACGAGGCTCAAGTGGAAGCTCGGTTCGGTCCGTTTGGGGATAGTGCTTCTCTTGATGCAAGATTGCTGCTTGGTTTGCACCAAATGTAGCATAGGCATAGAAATCGTTTTGGACGCACTCGAGGGGACTCCTAGGTGACGAGGCTCAAGTGGAAGCTCGGTTCGTTCTGTTTGGGGATAGTGCTACTCTTGATGCAAGATTGGTGCTTGGTTTGCATCGAATGTGCCGTAGGTTCGGAAATAGTATTGGAGGCACCCGATGGAACTCCTAGGTGACGTGGGTCATGTGGCATCTCGTTTTAATTTATTTTGAGATAGTGTTAGCGACGGTGCAAGATAGGTGCATGGTTTGAACTGAACGTACCATAGGCATAGAAATCGTTTTGGACACAATCGTTGGGACTCCTAGGTGATGAGGCTCAAGTGGAAGCTCGGTACGGTCCATTTGGAGATAGTGCTACTCAAGATGCATGATTGGTGCATGGTTTTGCTTTGACGAACATACCATAGGTGTTAGCGTCGGTTTGCAAGGTTGGAGCACGATTTGCACTGAACATACCATAGGCATAGAAATCGTTTTGGACGAACTCGATCCGATTCCTAGGTGACGAGGCTCAAGTGGAAGCTCGGTTCGGTCCGTTTGGGGATAGTGCTTCTCTTGATGCAAGATTGGTGCTTGGTTTGCACCAAATGTAGCATAGGCATAGAAATTGTTTTGGACGCACTCGAGGGGACTCCTAGGTGACGAGGCTCAAGTGGAAGCTCGATTCGGTACGTTTGGAGATAGTGCTACTCTTGATGCAAGATTGGTGCTCGGTTTGCGTTGAATGTGCCGTAGGTTCAGAAATAGTATTGGAGGCACCCGATGGAACTCCTAGGTGACGTGGGTCATGTGGAATCTCGTTTTGATCTATTTTGAGATAGTGTTAGCGACGACGCAAGATAGGTGCACGGTTTGAACTGAACGTACCATTGGCATAGAAATCGTTTTGGACACAATCGATGGGACTCCTAGGTGATGAGGCTCGGGTGGAAGCTCGGTACGGTCCATTTGGAGATAGTGATACTCAAGATGCATGATTGGTGCATGGTTTTGCATCGAATGTACCGTAGGATCGGAAATAGTATTGGAGGCACCTGATGGAACTCCTAGGTTACGTGGGTCATGTGGAATCTTGTTTCGATCTGTTTTGAAACAGTGTTAGCGTCGGTGCAAGATAGGTGCTCGGTTTGCATCAAACGTACCATTGCTTCATAAATCGTTTTAGAAGCACTCGCGGTACTCCTAGGTGATGAGGGTCTGGTGGAGATCTGTTCGGTCTGTTTCAGGATAGTGCTATAGAACATAGGTGCTTGGTTTGCATTGAACGTACCATAGGTCATAAATAGTTTTGGACGCACCCGATGGAAATCGTAAGTGACATGGGTCGTGTGGAATCTCATTTTAGGCCATTTGGAGATAGTGTTAGTGTTAGTGCAAGGTTAGAGCACGGTTTGCACCGAACATACCATAGGCATAGAAAATCGTTTTGGACGAACTCAATCCGACTCCTAGGTGACGAGGCTCAAGGGGAAGCTCGGTTCGGTCTGTTTGGAGATAGTGCTTCTCTTGATGCAAGATTGGTGCTTGGTTTGCACCAAATGTAGCATAGGCATAGAAATCGTTTTGGACGCACTCGAGGGGACTCCTATGTGACGAGGCTCAAGTGGAAGCTTGATTCGGTACGTTTGGAGATGTGCTACTCTTGATGCAAGATTGGTGCTCGGTTTGCGTCGAATGTGCCGTAGGTTTGGAAATAGTATTGGAGGCACCCGATGGAACTCCTAGGTGATGTGGGTCATGTGGAATCTCGTTTTAATTTATTTTGAGATAGTGTTAGCGACGGTGCAAGATAGGTGCACGGTTTGAACTGAACGTACCATAGGCATAGAAATCATTTTGGACACAATCGATGGGACTCCTAGGTGACGAGGCTCAAGTGGAAGCTCGGTACGGTCCATTTGGAGATAGTGATACTCAAATTGCATGATTGGTGCATGGTTTTTCATCGAATGTACCATAGGATCAGAAATAGTATTGGAGGCACCTGATGGAACTCCTAGGTTACGTGGGTCATGTGGAATCTTGTTTCGATCTGTTTTGAAACAGTGTTAGCATCGGTGCATGATAGGTGCTCGGTTTGCATCAAACGTACCATTGCTTCATAAATCGTTTTAGAAGCACCCGTGGTACTCCTAGGTGATGAGGGTCTGGTGGAGATCTGTTCGGTCTGTTTCGGGATAGTGCTACAGAAGATAGGTGCTCGGTTTGCTTTGAACGTACCATAGGTCATAAATAGTTTTGGACGCACCCGATGGAACTCGTAAGTGACGTGCGTCGTGTGGAATCTCGTTTTAGTCCATTTGGAGATAGTGTTTGTGTTAGTGCAAGGTTGGAGCACGATTTGCACCGAACATACCATAGGCATAGAAATCGTTTTGGACGAACTCGATCCGATTCCTAGGTGACGAGGCTCAAGTGGAAGCTCGGTTCAGTCCGTTAGGGGATAGTGCTCCTCTTGATGCAAGATTGGTGCTTGGTTTGCACCAAATGTAGCATAGGCATAGAAATCGTTTTGGACGCACTCGAGGGGACTCCTAAGTGACGAGGCTCAAGTGGAAGCTCGGTTCGGTCCGTTTGGGGATAGTGCTTCTCTTGATGCAAGATTGCTGCTTGGTTTGCACCAAATGTAGCATAGGCATAGAAATCGTTTTGGACGCACTCGAGGGGACACCTAGGTGACGAGGCTCAAGTGGAAGCTCGGTTCGGTCTGTTTGGGGATAGTGCTACTCTTGATGCAAGATTGGTGCTCGGTTTGCGTCGAATGTGCCGTAGGTTCGGAAATAGTATTGGAGGCACCCGATGGAACTCCTAGGTGACGTGGGTCATGTGGCATCTCGTTTTAATTTATTTTGAGATAGTGTTAGCGACGGTGCAAGATAGGTGCATGGTTTGAACTGAACGTACCATAGGCATAGAAATCGTTTTGGACACAATCGTTGGGACTCCTAGGTGATGAGGCTCAAGTGGAAGCTCAGTACGGTCCATTTGGAGATAGTGCTACTCAAGATGCATGATTGGTGCATGGTTTTGCTTTGACGAACATACCATAGGTGTTAGCGTCGGTTTGCAAGGTTGGAGCACGATTTGCACTGAACATACCATAGGCATAGAAATCGTTTTGGACGAACTCGATCCGATTCCTAGGTGACGAGGCTCAAGTGGAAGCTCGGTTCGGTCCGTTTGGGGATAGTGCTTCTCTTGATGCAAGATTGGTGCTTGGTTTGCACCAAATGTAGCATAGGCATAGAAATCGTTTTGGACGCACTCGAGGGGACTCCTAGGTGACGAGGCTCAAGTGGAAGCTCGATTCGGTACGTTTGGAGATAATGATACTCTTGATGCAAGATTGGTGCTCGGTTTGCGTCGAATGTGCCGTAGGTTTGGAAATAGTATTGGAGGCACCCGATGGAACTCCTAGGTGATGTTGGTCATGTGGAATCTCGTTTTAATTTATTTTGAGATAGTGTTAGCGACGGTGCAAGATAGGTGCACGGTTTGAACTGAACGTACCATAGGCATAGAAATCATTTTGGACACAATCGATGGGACTCCTAGGTGACGAGGCTCAAGTGGAAGCTCGGTACGGTCCATTTGGAGATAGTGATACTCAAATTGCATGATTGGTGCATGGTTTTTCATCGAATGTACCATAGGATCAGAAATAGTATTGGAGGCACCTGATGGAACTCCTAGGTTACGTGGGTCATGTGGAATCTTGTTTCGATCTGTTTTGAAACAGTGTTAGCGTCGGTGCAAGATAGGTGCTCGGTTTGCATCAAACGTACCATTGCTTCATAAATCGTTTTAGAAGCACCCGCGGTACTCCTAGGTGATGAGGGTCTGGTGGAGATCTGTTCGGTCTGTTTCGGGATAGTGCTACAGAAGATAGGTGCTCGGTTTGCTTTGAACGTACCATAGGTCATAAATAGTTTTGGACGCACCCGATGGAACTCGTAAGTGACGTGCGTCGTGTGGAATCTCGTTTTAGTCCATTTGGAGATAGTGTTTGTGTTAGTGCAAGGTTGGAGCACGATTTGCACCGAACATACCATAGGCATAGAAATCGTTTTGGACGAACTCGATCCGATTCCTAGGTGACGAGGCTCAAGTGGAAGCTCGGTTCAGTCCGTTAGGGGATAGTGCTCCTCTTGATGCAAGATTGGTGCTTGGTTTGCACCAAATGTAGCATAGGCATAGAAATCGTTTTGGACGCACTCGAGGGGACTCCTAAGTGACGAGGCTCAAGTGGAAGCTCGGTTCGGTCCGTTTGGGGATAGTGCTTCTCTTGATGCAAGATTGCTGCTTGGTTTGCACCAAATGTAGCATAGGCATAGAAATCGTTTTGGACGCACTCGAGGGGACTCCTAGGTGACGAGGCTCAAGTGGAAGCTCGGTTCGTTCTGTTTGGGGATAGTGCTACTCTTGATGCAAGATTGGTGCTCGGTTTGCGTCGAATGTGCCGTAGGTTCGGAAATAGTATTGGAGGCACCCGATGGAACTCCTAGGTGACGTGGGTCATGTGGCATCTCGTTTTAATTTATTTTGAGATAGTGTTAGCGACGGTGCAAGATAGGTGCATGGTTTGAACTGAACGTACCATAGGCATAGAAATCGTTTTGGACACAATCGTTGGGACTCCTAGGTGATGAGGCTCAAGTGGAAGCTCGGTACGGTCCATTTGGAGATAGTGCTACTCAAGATGCATGATTGGTGCATGGTTTTGCTTTGACGAACATACCATAGGTGTTAGCGTCGGTTTGCAAGGTTGGAGCACGATTTGCACTGAACATACCATAGGCATAGAAATCATTTTGGACGAACTCGATCCGATTCCTAGGTGACGAGGCTCAAGTGGAAGCTCGGTTCGGTCCGTTTGGGGATAGTGCTTCTCTTGATGCAAGATTGGTGCTTGGTTTGCACCAAATGTAGCATAGGCATAGAAATCGTTTTGGACGCACTCGAGGGGACTCCTAAGTGACGAGGCTCAAGTGGAAGCTCGATTCGGTACGTTTGGAGATAGTGCTACTCTTGATGCAAGATTGGTGCTCGGTTTGCGTTGAATGTGCCGTAGGTTCAGAAATAGTATTGGAGGCACCCGATGGAACTCCTAGGTGATGTGGGTCATGTGGAATCTCGTTTTGATCTATTTTGAGATAGTGTTAGCGACGACGCAAGATAGGTGCACGGTTTGAACTGAACGTACCATTGGCATAGAAATCGTTTTGGACACAATCGATGGGACTCCTAGGTGATGAGGCTCGGGTGGAAGCTCAGTACGGTCCATTTGGAGATAGTGATACTCAAGATGCATGATTGGTGCATGGTTTTGCATCGAATGTACCATAGGATCAGAAATAGTATTGGAGGCACCTGATGGAACTCCTAGGTTACGTGGGTCATGTGGAATCTTGTTTCGATCTGTTTTGAAACAGTGTTAGCGTCGGTGCAAGATAGGTGCTCGGTTTGCATCAAACGTACCATTGCTTCATAAATCGTTTTAGAAGCACTCGCGGTACTCCTAGGTGATGAGGGTCTGGTGGAGATCTGTTCGGTCTGTTTCGGGATAGTGCTATAGAAGATAGGTGCTCGGTTTGCATTGAACGTACCATAGGTCATAAATAGTTTTGGACGCACCCGATGGAAATCGTAAGTGACGTGGGTCGTGTGGAATCTCATTTTAGGCCATTTGGAGATAGTGTTAGTGTTAGTGCAAGGTTGGAGCACGGTTTGCACCGAACATACCATAGGCATAGAAAATCGTTTTGGACGAACTCAATCCGACTCCTAGGTGACGAGGCTCAAGGGGAAGCTCGGTTCGGTCTGTTTGGAGATAGTGCTTCTCTTGATGCAAGATTGGTGCTTGGTTTGCACCAAATGTAGCATAGGCATAGAAATCGTTTTGGACGCACTCGAGGGGACTCCTATGTGACGAGGCTCAAGTGGAAGCTTGATTCGGTACGTTTGGAGATGTGCTACTCTTGATGCAAGATTGGTGCTCGGTTTGCGTCGAATGTGCCGTAGGTTTGGAAATAGTATTGGAGGCACCCGATGGAACTCCTAGGTGATGTGGGTCATGTGGAATCTCGTTTTAATTTATTTTGAGATAGTGTTAGCGACGGTGCAAGATAGGTGCACGGTTTGAACTGAACGTACCATAGGCATAGAAATCATTTTGGACACAATCGATGGGACTCCTAGGTGACGAGGCTCAAGTGGAAGCTCGGTACGGTCCATTTGGAGATAGTGATACTCAAATTGCATGATTGGTGCATGGTTTTGCATTGAATGTACCATAGGATCAGAAATAGTATTGGAGGCACGTGATGGAACTCCTAGGTTACGTGGGTCATGTGGAATCTTGTTTCGATCTGTTTTGAAACAGTGTTAGCGTCGGTGCAAGATAGGTGCTCGGTTTGCATCAAACGTACCATTGCTTCATAAATCATTTTAGAAGCACCCGCGGTACTCCTAGGTGATGAGGGTCTGGTGGAGATCTGTTCGGTCTGTTTCGGGATAGTGCTACAGAAGATAGGTGCTCGGTTTGCTTTGAACGTACCATAGGTCATAAATAGTTTTGGACGCACCCGATGGAACTCGTAAGTGACGTGCGTCGTGTGGAATCTCGTTTTAGTCCATTTGGAGATAGTGTTTGTGTTAGTGCAAGGTTGGAGCACGATTTGCACCGAACATACCATAGGCATAGAAATCGTTTTGGACGAACTCGATCCGATTCCTAGGTGACGAGGCTCAAGTGGAAGCTCGGTTCAGTCCGTTAGGGGATAGTGCTCCTCTTGATGCAAGATTGGTGCTTGGTTTGCACCAAATGTAGCATAGGCATAGAAATCGTTTTGGACGCACTCGAGGGGACTCCTAAGTGACGAGGCTCAAGTGGAAGCTCGGTTCGGTCCGTTTGGGGATAGTGCTTCTCTTGATGCAAGATTGCTGCTTGGTTTGCACCAAATGTAGCATAGGCATAGAAATCGTTTTGGACGCACTCGAGGGGACTCCTAGGTGACGAGGCTCAAGTGGAAGCTCGGTTCGGTCTGTTTGGGGATAGTGCTACTCTTGATGCAAGATTGGTGCTCGGTTTGCGTCGAATGTGCCGTAGGTTCAGAAATAGTATTGGAGGCACCCGATGGAACTCCTAGGTGACGTGGGTCATGTGGCATCTCGTTTTAATTTATTTTGAGATAGTGTTAGCGACGGTGCAAGATAGGTGCATGGTTTGAACTGAATGTACCATAGGCATAGAAATCGTTTTGGACACAATCGTTGGGACTCCTAGGTGATGAGGCTCAAGTGGAAGCTCGGTACGGTCCATTTGGAGATAGTGCTACTCAAGATGCATGATTGGTGCATGGTTTTGCTTTGACGAACATACCATAGGTGTTAGCGTCGGTTTGCAAGGTTGGAGCACGATTTGCACTGAACATACCATAGGCATAGAAATCGTTTTGGACGAACTCGATCCGATTCCTAGGTGACGAGGCTCAAGTGGAAGCTCGGTTCGGTCCGTTTGGGGATAGTGCTTCTCTTGATGCAAGATTGGTGCTTGGTTTGCACCAAATGTAGCATAGGCATAGAAATCGTTTTGGACGCACTCGAGGGGACTCCTAGGTGACGAGGCTCAAGTGGAAGCTCGATTCGGTACGTTTGGAGATAGTGCTACTCTTGATGCAAGATTGGTGCTCGGTTTGCGTTGAATGTGCCGTAGGTTCAGAAATAGTATTGGAGGCACCCGATGGAACTCCTAGGTGACGTGGGTCATGTGGAATCTCGTTTTGATCTATTTTGAGATAGTGTTAGCGACGACGCAAGATAGGTGCACGGTTTGAACTGAACGTACCATTGGCATAGAAATCGTTTTGGACACAATCGATGGGACTCCTAGGTGATGAGGCTCGGGTGGAAGCTCGGTACGGTCCATTTGGAGATAGTGATACTCAAGATGCATGATTGGTGCATGGTTTTGCATCGAATGTACCATAGGATCAGAAATAGTATTGGAGGCACCTGATGGAACTCCTAGGTTACGTGGGTCATGTGGAATCTTGTTTCGATCTGTTTTGAAACAGTGTTAGCGTCGGTGCAAGATAGGTGCTCGGTTTGCATCAAACGTACCATTGCTTCATAAATCATTTTAGAAGCACTCGCGGTACTCCTAGGTGATGAGGGTCTGGTGGAGATCTGTTCGGTCTGTTTTGGGATAGTGCTATAGAAGATAGGTGCTCGGTTTGCATTGAACGTACCATAGGTCATAAATAGTTTTGGACGCACCCGATGGAAATCGTAAGTGACGTGGGTCGTGTGGAATCTCGTTTTAGGCCATTTGGAGATAGTGTTAGTGTTAGTGCAAGCTTGGAGCACGGTTTGCACCGAACATACCATAGGCATAGAAAATCGTTTTGGACGAACTCAATCCGACTCCTAGGTGACGAGGCTCAAGGGGAAGCTCGGTTCGGTCTGTTTGGATATAGTGCTTCTCTTGATGCAAGATTGGTGCTTGGTTTGCACCAAATGTAGCATAGGCATAGAAATCGTTTTGGACGCACTCGAGGGGACTCCTATGTGACGAGGCTCAAGTGGAAGCTTGATTCGGTACGTTTGGAGATGTGCTACTCTTGATGCAAGATTGGTGCTCGGTTTGCGTCGAATGTGCCGTAGGTTTGGAAATAGTATTGGAGGCACCCGATGGAACTCCTAGGTGATGTGGGTCATGTGGAATCTCGTTTTAATTTATTTTGAGATAGTGTTAGCGACGGTGCAAGATAGGTGCACGGTTTGAACTGAACGTACCATAGGCATAGAAATCATTTTGGACACAATCGATGGGACTCCTAGGTGACGAGGCTCAAGTGGAAGCTCGGTACGGTCCATTTGGAGATAGTGATACTCAAATTGCATGATTGGTGCATGGTTTTGCATCGAATGTACCATAGGATCAGAAATAGTATTGGAGGCACCTGATGGAACTCCTAGGTTACGTGGGTCATGTGGAATCTTGTTTCGATCTGTTTTGAAACAGTGTTAGCGTCGGTGCAAGATAGGTGCTCGGTTTGCATCAAACGTACCATAGGTTCATAAATCGTTTTAGAAGCACCCGCGGTACTCCTAGGTGATGAGGGTCTGGTGGAGATCTGTTCGGTCTGTTTCGGGATAGTGCTACAGAAGATAGGTGCTCGGTTTGCTTTGAACGTACCATAGGTCATAAATAGTTTTGGACGCACCCGATGGAACTCGTAAGTGACGTGCGTCGTGTGGAATCTCGTTTTAGTCCATTTGGAGATAGTGTTTGTGTTAGTGCAAGGTTGGAGCACGATTTGCACCGAACATACCATAGGCATAGAAATCGTTTTGGACGAACTCGATCCGATTCCTAGGTGACGAGGCTCAAGTGGAAGCTCGGTTCAGTCCGTTAGGGGATAGTGCTCCTCTTGATGCAAGATTGGTGCTTGGTTTGCACCAAATGTAGCATAGGCATAGAAATCGTTTTGGACGCACTCGAGGGGACTCCTAAGTGACGAGGCTCAAGTGGAAGCTCGGTTCGGTCCGTTTGGGGATAGTGCTTCTCTTGATGCAAGATTACTGCTTGGTTTGCACCAAATGTAGCATAGGCATAGAAATCGTTTTGGACGCACTCGAGGGGACTCCTAGGTGACGAGGCTCAAGTGGAAGCTCGGTTCGGTCTGTTTGGGGATAGTGCTACTCTTGATGCAAGATTGGTGCTCGGTTTGCGTCGAATGTGCCGTAGGTTCGGAAATAGTATTGGAGGCACCCGATGGAACTCCTAGGTGACGTGGGTCATGTGGCATCTCGTTTTAATTTATTTTGAGATAGTGTTAGCGACGGTGCAAGATAGGTGCATGGTTTGAACTGAACGTACCATAGGCATAGAAATCGTTTTGGACACAATCGTTGGGACTCCTAGGTGATGAGGCTCAAGTGGAAGCTCGGTACGGTCCATTTGGAGATAGTGCTACTCAAGATGCATGATTGGTGCATGGTTTTGCTTTGACGAACATACCATAGGTGTTAGCGTCGGTTTGCAAGGTTGGAGCACGGTTTGCACCGAACATACCATAGGCATAGAAAATCGTTTTGGACGAACTCGATCCGACTCCTAGGTGACGAGGCTCAAGTGGAAGCTCGGTTCGGTCTGTTTGGGGATAATGCTTCTCTTGATGCAAGATTGGTGCTTGGTTTGCACCAAATGTAGCATAGGCATAGAAATTGTTTTGGACGCACTCGAGGGGACTCCTAGGTGACAAGGCTCAAGTGGAAGCTTGATTCGGTACGTTTGGAGATAGTGCTACTCTTGATGCAAGATTGGTGCTCGGTTTGCGTCGAATGTGCCGTAGGTTCGGAAATAGTATTGGAGGCACCCAATGGAACTCCTAGGTGACATGGGTCATGTGGAATCTCGTTTTAATTTATTTTGAGATAGTGTTAGCGACGGTGCAAGATAGGTGCACGGTTTGAACTGAACGTACCATAGGCATAGAAATCGTTTTGGACACAATCGATGGGACTCCTAGGTGACGAGGCTCAAGTGGAAGCTCGGTACGGTCCATTTGGAGATATGGATACTCAAGATGCATGATTTGTGCATGGTTTTGCATCGAACGTACCATAGGATCAGAAATAGTATTGGAGGCACCTGATGGAACTCCTAGGTTACGTGGGTCATGTGGAATCTTGTTTCGATCTGTTTTGAAATAGTGTTAGCGTCGGTGCAAGATAGGTGCTCGGTTTGCATCAAACGTACCATTGCTTCATAAATCGTTTTAGAAGCACCCGCGGTACTCCTAGGTGATGAGGGTCTGGTGGAGATCTATTTGGTCCGTTTTGGGATAGTGCTACAGAAGATAGGTGCTCGGTTTGCTTTGAACGTACCATAGGTCATAAATAGTTTTGGACGCACCCGATGGAACTCGTAAGTGACGTGGGTCGTGTGGAATCTCGTTTTAGTCCATTTGGAGATAGTGTTAGTGTTAGTGCAAGGTTGGAGCACGATTTGCACCGAACATACCATAGGCATAGAAATCGTTTTGGACGAACTCGATCCGATTCCTAGGTGACGAGGCTCAAGTGGAAGCTCGGTTCAGTCCGTTAGGGGATAGTGCTCCTCTTGATGCAAGATTGGTGCTTGGTTTGCACCAAATGTAGCATAGGCATAGAAATCATTTTGGACGCACTCGAGGGGACTCCTAGGTGACGAGGCTCAAGTGGAAGCTCGATTCGGTACATTTGGAGATAGTGCTACTCTTGATGCAAGATTGGTGCATGGTTTGCGTTGAATGTACCGTAGGCTCAAATATAGTATTGGAGGCACCCGATGGAACTCCTAGGTTACGTGGGCCATGTGGAATCTTGTTTCGATCTGTTTTGAAACAGTGTTAGCATTGGTGCAGGATAGGTGCTCGGTTTGCATCAAACGTATCATAGGTTCATAAATCGTTTTAGAAGCACCCGCGGTACTCCTAGGTGATGAGGGTCTGGTGGAGATCTGTTCGGTCCATTTGGAGATAGTGCTACAGAAGATAGGTGCTCGGTTTGCATTGAACATACCATAGGTCATAAAGAGTTTTGGACGCACCCGATGGAACTCGTAAGTGACGTGGGTCGTGTGGAATCTCATTTTAGTCCATTTGGAGATAGTGTTGGTGTCAGTGCAAGGTTGGAGCACGGTTTGCACCGAACATACCATAGGCATAGAAATCGTTTTGGACGAACTCGATCCGACTACTAGGTGACGAGGCTCAAGTGGAAGCTCGGTTCGGTCCGTTTGGGGATAGTGCTTCTCTTGATGCAAGATTGGTGCTTGGTTTGCACCAAATGTAGCATAGGCATAGAAATCGTTTTGGACGCACTCGAGGGGACTCCTAGGTGACGAGGCTCAAGTGGAAGCTCGATTCGGTACGTTTGGAGATAGTGCTACTCTTGATGCAAGATTGGTGCTCGGTTTGCGTTGAATGTGCCATAGGTTCAGAAATAGTATTGGAGGCACCCGATGGAACTCCTAGGTGATGTGGGTCATGTGGAATCTCGTTTTGATCTATTTTGAGATAGTGTTAGCGACGACGCAAGATAGGTGCACGGTTTGAACTGAACGTAACATTGACATAGAAATCGTTTTGGACACAATCGATGGGACTCCTAGGTGATGAGGCTCGGGTGGAAGCTCGGTACGGTCCATTTGGAGATAGTGATACTCAAGATGCATGATTGATGCATGGTTTTGCATCGAATGTACCACAGGATCAGAAATAGTATTGGAGGCACCTGATGGAACTCCTAGGTTACGTGGGTCATGTGGAATCTTGTTTCGATCTGTTTTGAAACAGTGTTAGCGTCGGTGCAAGATAGGTGCTCGGTTTGAATCAAACGTACCATTGCTTCATAAATCGTTTTAGAAGCACCCGCGGTACTCCTAGGTGATGAGGGTCTGGTGGAGATCTGTTCGGTCCGTTTCGGGATAGTGCTACAGAAGATAGGTGCTCGGTTTGCATTGAACGTACCATAGGTCATAAATAGTTTTTGGACGCACCCGATGGAAATCGTAAGTGACGTGGGTCGTGTGGAATCTCGTTTTAGTCCATTTGGAGATAGTGATACTCAAGATGCATGATTGGTGCATGGTTTTGCATCGAATGTACCATAGGATCAGAAATAGTATTGGGGGCACCTGATGGAACTCCTAGGTTACGTGGGTCATGTGGAATCTTGTTTCGATCTGTTTTGAAACAGTGTTAGTGTCGGTGCAAGATAGGTGCGCGGTTTGCATCAAACGTACCATTGCTTCATAAATCGTTTTAGAAGCACCCGCGGTACTCCTAGGTGATGAGGGTCTGGTGGAGATCTGTTCGGTCCGTTTCGGGATAGTGCTACAAAATATAGGTGCTCGGTTTGCATTGAACGTACCATTGGTCATAAATAGTTTTTGGACTCACCCGATGGAAATCGTAAGTGATGTGGGCCGTGTGGAATCTCGTTTTAGTCCATTTGGAGATAGTGTTAGTGTTAGTGCAAGGTTGGAGCACGGTTTGCACCGAACATACGATAGGCATAGAAAATCGTTTTGGACGAACTCGATCCGACTCCTAGGTGACGAGGCTCAAGTGGAAGCTTGATTCGGTACGTTTGGAGATAGTGCTACTCTTGATGCAAGATTGGTGCTCGGTTTGCGTCGAATGTGCCGTAGGTTTGGAAATAGTGTTGGAGGCACCCAATGGAACTCCTAGGTGACGTGGGTCATGTGGAATCTTGTTTTAATTTATTTTGAGATAGTGTTGGCGACGGTGCAAGATAGGTGCACGGTTTGAACTGAACGTACCATAGGCATAGAAATCGTTTTGGACACAATCGATGGGATTCCTAGGTGACGAGGCTCAGGTGGAAGCTCGGTACGGTCCATTTGGAGATAGTGATACTCAAGATGCATGATTGGTGCATGGTTTTGCATCGAATGTACCATAGGATCAGAAATAGTATTGGAGGCACCTGATGGAACTCCTAGGTTACGTGGGTCATGTGGAATCTTGTTTCGATCTGTTTTGAAACAGTGTTAGCGTCGGTGCAAGATAGGTGCTCGGTTTGCATCAAACGTACCATTGCTTCATAAATCGTTTTAGAAGCACCCGTGGTACTCCTAGGTGATGAGGGTCTGGTGGAGATCTGTTCCGTCCGTTTCGGGATAGTGCTACAGAAGATAGGTGCTCGGTTTGCATTGAACGTACCATAGGTCATAAATAGTTTTGGACGCACCCGATGGAAATCGTAAGTGACGTGGGTCGTGTGGAATCTTGTTTTAGTCCATTTGGAAATAGTGTTAGTGTTAGTGCAAGGTTGGAGCACGGTTTGCACCGAACATACCATAGGCATAGAAAATCGTTTTGGACGAACTGGATCCGACTCCTAGGTGACGAGGCTCAAGGGGAAGCTCGGTTCGGTCTGTTTGGGGATAGTGCTTCTCTTGATGCAAGATTGGTGCTTGGTTTGCACCAATTGTAGCATAGGCATAAAAATCGTTTTGGACGCACTCGAGGGGACTCCTAGGTGACGAGGCTCAAGTGAAAGCTTGATTCGGTACGTTTGGAGATAGTGCTACTCTTGATGCAAGATTGGTGCTCGGTTTGCGTCGAATGTGCCCTAGGTTCAGAAATAGTATTGGAGGCACCCGATGGAACTCCTAGGTGACGAGGCTCAAGTGGAAGCTCGGTTCAGTCCGTTAGGGGATATTGCTCCTCTTGATGCAAGATTGGTGCTTGCTTTGCTCCAAACGTAGCATAGGCATAGAAATCGTTTTGGATGCACTCGAAGGGACTCCTAGGTGACGAGGCTCAAGTGGAAGCTCGATTCGGTACGTTTGGAGATAATGCTACTCTTGATGCAAGATTGGTGCTCGGTTTACGTCGAATGTGCCATGGGCTCAAAAATAGTATTGGAGGCACCCGATGGAACTCCTAGGTGACGTGAGTCATGTGGAATCTCGTTTTGATCTATTTTGAGACAGTGTTAGCGTCGGTGCAAGATAGGTGCACGGTTTGCACTGAACGTACTATAGGCATAGAAATTGTTTTGGACACACTCGATGGGACTCCTAGGTGACGAGGCTCAAGTGGATGCTCGGTACGATCCATTTATGGATAGTGCTACTCTTGATGCATGATTGGTGCATGGTTTGCGTTGAACGTACCATAGAAATAGTATTGGAGGCACTCAATGGAACTCCTAGGTTACGTGGGTCATGTGGAATCTTGTTTCGATCTGTTTTGAAACAGTGTTAGCGTCGGTGCAAGATAGGTGCTCGGTTTGCATCAAACGTACCATTGCTTCATAAATCGTTTTAGAAGCACCCGTGGTACTCCTAGGTGATGAGGGTCTGGTGGAGATCTGTTCCGTCCGTTTCGGGATAGTGCTACAGAAGATAGGTGCTCCGTTTGCATTGAACGTACCATAGGTCATAAATAGTTTTGGACGCACCCGATGGAAATCGTAAGTGACGTGGGTCGTGTGGAATCTTGTTTTAGTCCATTTGGAAATAGTGTTAGTGTTAGTGCAAGGTTGGAGCACGGTTTGCACCGAACATACCATAGGCATAGAAAATTGTTTTGGACGAACTGGATCCGACTCCTAGGTGACGAGGCTCAAGGGGAAGCTCGGTTCGGTCTGTTTGGGGATAGTGCTTCTCTTGATGCAAGATTGGTGCTTGGTTTGCACCAATTGTAGCATAGGCATAAAAATCGTTTTGGACGCACTCGAGGGGACTCCTAGGTGACGAGGCTCAAGTGAAAGCTTGATTCGGTACGTTTGGAGATAGTGCTACTCTTGATGCAAGATTGGTGCTCGGTTTGCGTCGAATGTGCCCTAGGTTCAGAAATAGTATTGGAGGCACCCGATGGAACTCCTAGGTGACGTGGGTCATGTGGAATCTCGTTTTAATGTATTTTGAGATAGTGTTAGCGACGGTGCAAGATAGGTGCACGGTTTGAACTGAACGTACCATAGGCATAGAAATCGTTTTGGACACAATCGATGGGACTCCTAGCTGACGAGGCTCAGGTGGAAGCTCGGTACTGTCCATTTGGAGATAGTGATACTCAAGATGCATGATTGGTGCATGGTTTTGCATCGAATGTACCATAGGATCAGAAATAGTATTGGAGGCACCTGATGGAACTCCTAGGTTACGTGGGTCATGTGGAATCTTGTTTCGATCTGTTTTGAAACAGTGTTAGCGTCGGTGCAAGATAGGTGCTCGGTTTGCATCAAACGTACCATTGCTTCATAAATCATTTTAGAAGCACCCGCGGTACTCCTAGGTGATGAGGGTCTGGTGGAGATCTGTTTGGTCCGTTTCGGGATAGTGCTACAGAAGATAGGTGCTCGGTTTGCACTGAACATACCATAGGTCATAAATAGTTTTTGGACGCACCCGATGGAAATCGTAAGTGACGTGGGTCGTGTGGAATCTCGTTTTAGTCCATTTGGAGATAGTGTTAGTGTTAGTGCAAGGTTGGAGCACGGTTTGCACCAAACATACCATAGGCATAGAAATCATTTTGGACGAACTCGATCCGATTCCTAGGTGACGAGGCTCAAGTGGAAGCTCGGTTCAGTCCGTTAGGGGATAGTGCTCCTCTTGATGCAAGATTGGTGCTTGGTTTGCACCAAACGTAGCATAGGCATAGAAATCGTTTTGGACGCACTCGAAGGGACTCCTAGGTGACGAGGCTCAAGTGGAAGCTCGATTCGGTACGTTTGGAGATAATGCTACTCTTGATGCAAGATTGGTGCTCGGTTTACGTCGAATGTGCCATGGGCTCAAAAATAGTATTGGAGGCACCCGATGGAACTCCTAGGTGACGTGAGTCATGTGGAATCTCGTTTTGATCTATTTTGAGACAGTGTTAGCGTCGGTGCAAGATAGGTGCACGGTTTGCACTGAACGTACTATAGGCATAGAAATTGTTTTGGACACACTCGATGGGACTCCTAGGTGACGAGGCTCAAGTGGATGCTCGGTACGATCCATTTATGGATAGTGCTACTCTTGATGCATGATTGGTGCATGGTTTGCGTTGAACGTACCATAGAAATAGTATTGGAGGCACTCAATGGAACTCCTAGGTTACGTGGGTCATGTGAAATCTTGTTTCGATCTGTTTTGATACAGTGTTAGCGTGCGTGCAAGATAGGTGTTTGGTTTGCGTCAAACGTACCATAGGTTAATAAATCGTTTTAGAAGCACCCACGGTACTCCTAGGTGATGAGGGTCTGGTGGAGATCTGTTCGGTCCGTTTGGAGATAGTGCTACAGAAGATAGGTGCTCGGTTTGCACTGAACGTACCATAGGTCATAAATAGTATTGGACGCACCCGATGGAAATCGTAAGTGATGTGGGTCGTGTGGAATCTCGTTTTAGTCCATTTGGAGACAGTGTTAGTGTTAGTGCAAGGTTGGAGCACGGTTTGCACCGAACATACCGTAGGCATAGAAATCATTTTGGACGAACTCGATCCGACTCCTAGGTGACGAGGCTTAAGTGGAAGCTCGGTTCGGTCCGTTTGGGGATAGTGCTTCTCTTGATGCGAGATTGGTGCTTAGTTTGCACCAAATGTAGCATAGGCATAGAAATCGTTTTGGACGCACTCGAGGGGAATCCTAGGTGACAAGGCTCAAGTGGAAGCTAAATCCGGTACATTTAGAGATAGTGCTACTCTTGATGCAAGATTGGTGCTCGGTTTGCGTCGAATGTGCCGTAGGTTCAGAAATAGTATTGGAGGCACCCGATGAAACTCCTAGGTGACGTGGGTCATGTGGAATCTCATTTTGATCTATTTTTAGACAGTGTTAGCGACGGTGCAAGATAGGTGCACGGTTTGAACTGAACGTACCATAGGCATAGAAATTGTTTTGGACACAATCGATGGGACTCCTAGGTGACGAGGCTCAAGTGGAAGCTCGGTACGGTCCATTTGGAGATAGTGCTACTCAAGATGCATGATTGGTGCATGGTTTGCGTCGAATGTACCGTAGGCTCAGAAATAGTATTAGAGGCACCCGATGGAACTCCTAGGTTACGTGGGTCATGTGGAATCTTGTTTCAATCTTGATGAGGACATCCTACACTATTACCCACTGGCAAAGACGCAACAAAAAAGACCAAGTGGCCTAGTTGTAGTCGGGCGGCGAC
The DNA here is from genome assembly GCA_022457205.1 of Saccharum spontaneum. Classification (NCBI taxonomy): domain Eukaryota; kingdom Viridiplantae; phylum Streptophyta; class Magnoliopsida; order Poales; family Poaceae; genus Saccharum; species Saccharum spontaneum. Next base: position 31,926,071 of record CM039591.1, on the reverse strand, counting down.
CGTGTGAGCCTCTGAATAATCCCATCTTGCTTAGCTTGGTAGGAGGAAGCCACCTTAAAAGAGAGAGCCACCCTTCCCCAATCAGACTAGTCTTTTAGGGACATTGGGCCTTTCCCCGAGTGGGTGTGCATAAGAATTGTTGGGGGTCTGGGCAACCTTAATTTATTGGGCCTCAGCCAACCCCACCTGGGCCAGATGCATCATTTGGTATCAGAGCTAGGCCCTTGTTTAAGGGGGTGGGAATGATGAGGACATCCTACACTATTACCCACTCGCAAAGACGCAACAAAAAAAGGCCAAGTGGCCTAGTTGTAGTCGGGCGGCGACCGTGTGAGCCTCTGAATAATCCCATCTTGCTTAGCTTGGGAGGAGGAAGCCACCTTAAAAGAGAGAGCCACCCTTCCCCTATCAGACTAGTCTTTTAGGGACATTGGGCCTTTCCCTGAGTGGGTGTGCATAAGAACTATTGGGGGTCTGGGCAACCTTAATTTATTGGGCCTCAGCCAACCCCACCTGGGCCAGATGCATTAGATCTGTTTTGAAACAGTGTTAGCGTCGGTGCAAGATACCACAGGTTCATAAATCGTTTTAGAAGCACCCGCGGTACTCCTAGGTGATGAGGGTCTGGTGGAGATCTGTTCGGTCCATTTCGGGATAGTGCTACAGAAGATAGGTGCTCGGTTGGCATTGAACGTACCATAGGTCATAAATAGTTTTGGACGCACCCGATGGAAATCGTAAGTGACGTGGGTCATGTGGAATCTCATTTTAGTCCATTTGGAGATAGTGTTAGTGTTAGTGCAAGGTTGGAGCACGGTTTGCACCAAACATACCATAGGCATAGAAATTGTTTTGGACGAACTTGATCCGACTCCTAGGTGATGCGGCTCAAGGGGAAGCTCGGTTCGGTGTGTTTGGGGATAGTGCTTCTCTTGATGCAAGATTGGTGCTTGGTTTGCACCAAATGTAGCATAGGCATAGAAATCGTTTTGGATGCACTCGAGGGGACTCCTAGGTGACAAGGCTCAGGTGGAAGCTCGATTCGGTACGTTTGGAGATAGTGCTACTCTTGATGCAAGATTGGTGCTCGGTTGCGTTGAATGTGTCGTAGGTTCGGAAATAGTATTGGAGGCACCCAATGGAACTCCTAGGTTACGTGGGTCATGTGGAATCTTGTTTCGATCTGTGTTTTAGACAGTGTTAGCGACGGTGCAAGATAGGTGCACGGTTTGAACTAAATGTACCATAGCCATAGAAATCATTTTAGACACAATCGATGGGACTCCTAGGTGACGAGGCTCAAGTGGAAGCTCGGTATGGTCCATTTGGAGATAGTGCTACTCTTGATGCATGATTGGTGCATGGTTTGTGTCGAATGTACCGTAGGCTCAGAAATAGTATTGGAGGCACCCGATGGAACTCCTAGGTTACATGGGTCATGTGGAATCTTATTTCGATCTGTTTTGAAACAGTGTTAGCGTCGGTACAAGATAGGTGCTCGGTTTGCATCAAACGTACCATAGGTTCATGAATCGTTTTAGAAGCACCCGCGGTACTCCTAGGTGATGAGGGTTTGGTGGAGATCTGTTCGGTCTGTTTGGAGATAGTGCTACAGAAGATAGGTGCACGGTTTGCATTGAATGTACCATAGGTCATAAATAGTTTTGGACGCACCCGATGGAACTCGTAAGTGACGTGGGTCGTGTGGAACCTCGTTTTAGTCCATTTGGAGATAGTGTTAGTGTTAGTGCAAGGTTGGAGCACGGTTTGTACCGAACATACCATAGGCATAGAAATTGTTTTGGATGAACTTGATCCGACTCCTAGGTGACGAGGCTCAAGGGAAAGCTCGGTTCGTTGTGTTTGGGGCTTCTCTTGATGCAAGATTGGTGCTTGGTTTGCACCAAATGTAGCATAGGCATAGAAATCGTTTTGGACGCACTCGAGGGGACTCCTAGGTGACGAGGCTCAGGTGGAAGCTCGATTCGGTACGTTTGGAGATAGTGCTACTCTAGATGCAAGATTGGTGCTCGGTTTGCGTTGAATGTGTCGTAGGTTCAGAAATAGTATTGGAGGCACCCGATGGAACTCCTAGGTTACATGGGTCATGTGGAATCTTGTTTCGATCTGTTTTTAGACAGTGTTAGCGACGGTGCAAGATAGGTGCACGGTTTGAACTAAACATACCATAGGCATAGAAATCATTTTAGACACAATCGATGGGACTCCTAGGTGATGAGACTCAAGTGGAAGCTCGGTACGGTCCATTTGGAGATAGTGCTACTCTTGATGCATGTTTGGTGCATGGTTTGCGTCGAATGTACCATAGGCTCAGAAATAGTATTGGAGGCACCCGATGGAACTCCTAGGTTACGTGGGTCACGTGGAATCTTATTTTGATCTGTTTTGAAACAGTGTTAGCGTCGGTGAAAGATAGGTGCTCGGTTTGCATCAAACATACCATAGGTTCATAAATCGTTTTAGAAGCACCCGCGGTACTCCTAGGTGATGAGGGTCTGGTGGAGATCTGTTCGGTCTGTTTGGAGATAGTGCTACAGAAGATAGGTGCACGGTTTGCATTGAATGTACCATAGGTCATAAATAGTTTTGGACGCACCCGATGGATCTTGTAAGTGACGTGGGTCGTGTGGAACCTCGTTTTAGTCCATTTGGAGATAGTGTTAGTGCAAGGTTGGAGCACGGTTTGCACCGAACATACCACATGCATAGAAATTGTTTTGGACGAACTTGATCCGACTCCTAGGTGACGAGGCTCAAGGGGAAGCTCAGTTCGGTGTGTTTGGGGATAGTGCTTCTCTTGATGCAAGATTGGTGCTTGGTTTGCACCAAATGTAGCATAGGCATAGAAATCATTTTGGACGCACTCGAGGGGACTCCTAGGTGACGAGGCTCAGGTGGAAGCTCGATTCGATACGTTTGGAGATAGTGCTACTCTTGATGCAAGATTGGTGCTCGGTTTGCATTGAATGTGTCGTAGGTTCGGAAATAGTATTGGAGGCACCCGATGGAACTCCTAGGTTACGTGGGTCATGTGGAATCTTGTTTCGATCTATTTTTAGACAGTGTTAGCGACGGTGCAAGATAGGTGCACGGTTCAAACTAAACGTACCATAGGCATAGAAATCATTTTAGACACAATCGATGGGACTCCTAGTTGATGACGCTCAAGTGGAAGCTCGGTACGGTCCATTTGGAGATAGTGCTACTCTTGATGCATGATTGGTGCATGGTTTGCGTTGAATATACCGTAGGCTCAGAAATAGTATTGGAGGCACCCGATGGAACTCCTAGGTTACGTGGGTCATGTGGAATCTTATTTCGATCTGTTTTGAAACAGTGTTAGCGTCGGTACAAGATAGGTGCTCAGTTTGCATCAAACGTACCATAGGTTCATAAATCATTTTAGAAGCACCCGCGGTACTCCTAGGTGATGAGGGTCTGGTGGAGATCTGTTCGGTCTGTTTGGAGATAGTACAACAGAAGATAGGTGCACGGTTTGCATTGAATGTACCATAGGTCATAAATAGTTTTGGACGCACCCGATGGAACTCGTAAGTGACGTGGGTCGTGTGGAACCTCGTTTTAGTCCACTTGGAGATAGTGTTAGTGTTAGTGCAAGGTTGGAGCACGGTTTGCACCGAACATACCATAGGCATAGAAATTGTTTTGGACGAACTTGATCCGACTCCTAGGTGATGAGGCTCAAGGGGAAGCTCGGTTCATTGTGTTTGGGGATAGTGCTTCTCTTGATGCAAGATTGGTGCTTGGTTTGCACCAAATGTAGCATAGGCATCGAAATCATTTTGGACGCACTCGAGGGGACTCCAAGGTGACGAGGCTCAAGTGGAAGCTCGATTCGGTACGTTTGCAGATAGTGCTACTCTTGATGCAAGATTGGTGCTCGGTTTGCGTTGAATGTGTCGTAGGTTCGAAAATAGTATTGGAGGCACCCGATGGAACTCCTAGGTTACGTGGGTCATGTGGAATCTTGTTTCGATCTGTTTTTAGACAGTGTTTGCGACGGTGCAAGATAGGTGCACGGTTTGAACTAAACGTACCATAGGCATAGAAATCATTTTAGACACAATCGATGGGACTCCTAGGTGACGAGGCTCAAGTGGAAGCTCGGTACGGTCCATTTGGAGATAGTGCTACTCTTGATGCATGATTGGTGCATGGTTTGCGTCGAATGTACCGTAGGCTCACAAATAGTATTGGAGGCACCCGATGGAACTCTTAGGTTACGTGGGTCATGTGGAATCTTATTTCGATCTGTTTTGAAACAGTGTTAGCGTCGGTACAAGATAGGTGCTCGGTTTGCATCAAACGTACCATAGGTTCATAAATCGTTTTAGAAGCACCCGTGGTACTCCTAGGTGATGAGGGTCCGGTGGAGATCTGTTTGGTCTGTTTGGAGATAGTGCTATAGAAGATAGGTGCACGGTTTGCATTGAATGTACCATAGGTCATAAATAGTTTTGGACGCACCCGATGGAACTCGTAAGTGACGTGGGTCGTGTGGAACCTCGTTTTAGTCCATTTGGAGATAGTGTTAGTGTTAGTGCAATGTTGGAGCACGGTTTGCACCGAACATACCATAGGCATAGAAATTGTTTTGGACGAACTCGATCTGACTCCTAGGTGACGAGGCTCAAGTGGAAGCTCGGTTCGGTCCGTTTGGGGATAGTTCTTCTCTTGATGCAAGATTGGTGCTTGGTTTGCACCAAATGTAGCATAGGCATAGAAATCGTTTTGGACGCACTCGAGGGGACTCCTAGGTGACGAGGCTCAAGTGGAAGCTCGATTCGGTACGTTTGGGGATAGTGTTACTCTTGATGCAAGATTGGTGCTCGGTTTGCGTCGAATGTGCCGTAGGTTCAGAAATAGTATTGGAGGCACCCGATGGAACTCCTAGGTGACGTGGGTCATGTGGAATATCGGTTTGATCTATTTTGAGACAGTGTTAGCGACAGTGCAAGATAGGTGCACGGTTTGAACTGAACGTACCATAGGCATAGAAATCATTTTGGACACAATCGATGGGACTCCTAGGTGACGAGGCTCAAGTGGAAGCTCGGTACGGTCCATTTGGAGATAGTGCTACTCAAGATGCATGATTGGTGCATGGTTTGCGTCGAATGTACCGTAGGCTCAGAAATAGTATTGGTGGCACCCGATGGAACTCCTAGGTTACATGGGTCATGTGGAATCTTATTTTGATTTGTTTTGAAACAGTGTTAGCGTCGGTGCAAGATAGGTGCTTGGTTTGCATCAAACGTACCATAGGTTCATAAATCGTTTTAGAAGCACCCGTGGTACTCCTAGGTGATGAGGGTCTGGTGGAGATCTGTTCCGTCCGTTTTGGCATAGTGCTACAGAAGATAGGTGCTCGGTTTGCATTGAACGTACCATAGGTCATAAATAGTTTTGGACGCACCCGATGGAAATCGTAAGTGACGTGGGTCGTGTGGAATCTTGTTTTAGTCTATTTGGAGATAGTGTTAGTGTTAGTGCAAGGTTGGAGCAAGGTTTGCACCGAACATACCATAGGCATAGAAATCGTTTTGGACGCACTCGAGGGGACTCCTAGGTGACGAGGCTCAGGTGGAAGCTCGATTCGGTACGTTTGGAGATAGTGCTACACTTGATGCAAGATTGGTGCTTAGTTTGCGTTGAATGTGTCGTAGGTTCGGAAATAGTATTGGAGGCACTCGTTGGAACTCCTAGGTTACGTGGGTCATGTGGAATCTTGTTTCGATCTGTTTTTAGACAGTGTTTGCGATGGTGCAAGATAGGTGCACGGTTTGAACTAAACGTACCATAGGCATAGAAATCATTTGAGACACAATCGATGGGACTCCTAGGTGACGAGGCTCAAGTGGAAGCTCAGTACGGTCCATTTGGAGATAGTGCTACTCTTGATGCATGACTGGTGCATGGTTTGCGTCGAATGTACCGTAGGCTCAGAAATAGTATTGGAGGCACCCGATGGAACTCTTAGGTTACGTGGGTCATGTGGAACCTTATTTTGATCTGTTTTGAAACAGTGTTAGCGTCGGTGAAAGATAGGTGCTCGGTTTGCATCAAACATACCATAGGTTCATAAATCGTTTTAGAAGCACCCGCGGTACTCCTAGGTGATGAGGGTCTGGTGGAGATCTGTTCGGTCTGTTTGGAGATAGTGCTACAGAAGATAGGTGCACGGTATGCATTGAATGTACCATAGGTCATAAATAGTTTTGGACGCACCCGATGGATCATGTAAGTGACGTGGGTCGTGTGGAACCTCGTTTTAGTCCATTTGGAGATAGTGTTAGTGCAAGGTTGGAGCACGGTTTGCACCGAACATACCACATGCATAGAAATTGTTTTGGACGAACTTGATCCGACTCCTAGGTGACGAGGCTCAAGGGGAAGCTCAGTTCGGTGTGTTTGGGGATAGTGCTTCTCTTGATGCAAGATTGGTGCTTGGTTTGCACCAAATGTAGCATAGGCATAGAAATCATTTTGGACGCACTCGAGGGGACTCCTAGGTGACGAGGCTCAGGTGGAAGCTCGATTCGATACGTTTGGAGATAGTGCTACTCTTGATGCAAGATTGGTGCTCGGTTTGCATTGAATGTGTCGTAGGTTCGGAAATAGTATTGGAGGCACCCGATGGAACTCCTAGGTTACGTGGGTCATGTGGAATCTTGTTTCGATCTATTTTTAGACAGTGTTAGCGACGGTGCAAGATAGGTGCACGGTTCGAACTAAACGTACCATAGGCATAGAAATCATTTTAGACACAATCGATGGGACTCCTAGTTGATGACGCTCAAGTGGAAGCTCGGTACGGTCCATTTGGAGATAGTGCTACTCTTGATGCATGATTGGTGCATGGTTTGCGTTGAATGTACCGTAGGCTTAGAAATAGTATTGGAGGCACCCGATGGAACTCCTAGGTTACGTGGGTCATGTGGAATCTTATTTCTATCTGTTTTGAAACAGTGTTAGCGTCGGTACAAGATAGGTGCTCAGTTTGCATCAAACGTACCATAGGTTCATAAATCAATTTAGAAGCACCCGCGGTACTCCTAGGTGATGAGGTCTGGTGGAGATCTGTTCGGTCTGTTTGGAGATAGTGCAACAGAAGATAGGTGCACGGTTTGCATTGAATGTACCATAGGTCATAAATAGTTTTGGACGCACCCGATGGAACTCGTAAGTGACGTGGGTCGTGTGGAACCTCGTTTTAGTCCATTTGGAGATAGTGTTAGTGTTAGTGCAAGGTTGGAGCACGGTTTGCACCGAACATACCATAGGCATAGAAATTGTTTTGGACGAACTCGATCCGACTCCTAGGTGATGAGGCTCAAGTGGAAGCTCGGTTCGGTCCGTTTGGGGATAGTGCTTCCCTTGATGCAAGATTGGTGCTTGGTTTGCACCAAATGTAGCATAGGCATAGAAATCGTTTTGGACGCACTCGAGGGGACTCCTAGGTGACGAGGCTCAAGTGGAAGCTCGATTCGGTACGTTTGGGGATAGTGTTACTCTTGATGCAAGATTGGTGCTCGGTTTGCGTCGAATGTGCCGTAGGTTCAGAAATAGTATTGGAGGCACCCGATGGAACTCCTAGGTGACGTGGGTCATGTGGAATATCGGTTTGATCTATTTTGAGACAGTGTTAGCGACAGTGCAAGATAGGTGCACGGTTTGAACTGAACGTACCATAGGCATAGAAATCATTTTGGACACAATCGATGGGACTCCTAGGTGACGAGGCTCAAGTGGAAGCTCGGTACGGTCCATTTGGAGATAGTGCTACTCAAGATGCATGATTGGTGCATGGTTTGCGTCGAATGTACCGTAGGCTCAGAAATAGTATTGGAGGCACCCGATGGAACTCCTAGGTTACATGGGTCATGTGGAATCTTATTTTGATTTGTTTTGAAACAGTGTTAGCGTCGGTGCAAGATAGGTGCTTGGTTTGCATCAAACGTACCATAGGTTCATAAATCGTTTTAGAAGCACCCGTGGTACTCCTAGGTGATGAGGGTCTAGTGGAGATCTGTTCGGTCCGTTTCGGGATAGTGCTACAGAAGATAGGTGCTCGGTTTGCATTGAACGTACCATTGGTCATAAATAGTTTTGGACGCACCAGATGGAAATCGTAAGTGACGTGGGTCGTGTGGAATCTTGTTTTAGTCCATTTGGAGATAGTGTTAGTGTTAGTGCAAGGTTGGAGCAAGGTTTGCACCGAACATACCACAGGCATAGAAATCATTTTGGACGCACTCGAGGGGACTCCTAGGTGACGAGGCTCAGGTGGAAGCTCGATTCGGTACGTTTGGAGATAGTGCTACACTTGATGCAAGATTGGTGCTCAGTTTGCGTTGAATGTGTCGTAGGTTCGGAAATAGTATTGGAGGCACTCGATGGAACTCCTAGGTTACGTGGGTCATGTGGAATCTTGTTTCGATCTGTTTTTAGACAGTGTTAGCGACGGTGCAAGATAGGTGCACAGTTTGAACTAAACGTACCATAGGCATAGAAATCATTTTAGACACAATCGATAGGACTCCTAGGTGACGAGGCTCATGTGGAAGCTCGGTACGGTCCATTTGGAGATAGTGCTACTCAAGATGCATGATTGGTGCATGGTTTGCGTCGAATGTACCGTAGGCTTAGAAATAGTATTGGAAGCACCCGATGGAACTCCTAGGTTACGTAGGTCATGTGGAATCTTGTTTTGATCTGTTTTGAGATAGTGTTAGCGTTGTGCAAGATAGGTGCTCGGTTTGCATCAAACGTTCAATAGCTTCATAAATTGTTTTAGAAGCACCCGCGGTACTCCTAGGTGATGAGGGTCTGGTGGAGATCTGTTCGGTCCGTTTTGGGATAGTACTACAGAAGATAGGTGCTCGGTTTGCTTTGAACGTACCATAGGTCATAAATAGTATTGGACGCACCCGATGGAAATCGTAAGTGATGTGGGTCGTGTGGAATCTCGTTTTAGTCCATTTGGAGATAGTGTTAGTGTTCGTGCAAGGTTGGAGCACGGTTTGCACCGAACATACCACAGGCATAGAAATTGTTTTGGACAAACTCGATCCGACTCCTAGGTGACGAGGCTCAAGTGGAAGCTCGGTTCGGTCCGTTTGGGGATAGTGCTTCTCTTGATGCAAGATTGGTGCTTGGTTTCCACCAAATGTAGCATAGGCATAGAAATCGTTTTGGACGCACTCGAGGGGACTCCTAGGTGACGAGGCTCAAGTGGAAGCTCGATTCGGTACGTTTGGGGATAGTGTTACTCTTGATGCAAGATTGGTGCTCGGTTTGCGTCGAATGTGCCGTAGGTTTAGAAATAGTATTGGAGGCACCCGATGGAACTCCTAGGTGACGTGGGTCATGTGGAATATCGGTTTGATCTATTTTGAGACAGTGTTAGCGACAGTGCAAGATAGGTGCATGGTTTGAACTGAACGTACCATAGGCATAGAAATCATTTTGGACACAATCGATGGGACTCCTAGGTGACGAGGCTCAAGTGGAAGCTCGGTACGGTCCATTTGGAGATAGTGCTACTCAAGATGCATGATTGGTGCATGGTTTGCGTCGAATGTACCGTAGGCTCAGAAATAGTATTGGAGGCACCCGATGGAACTCCTAGGTTACTTGGGTCATGTGGAATCTTATTTTGATTTGTTTTGAAACAGTGTTAGCGTCGGTGCAAGATAGGTGCTTGGTTTGCATCAAACGTACCATAGGTTCATAAATCGTTTTAGAAGCACCCGTGGTACTCCTAGGTGATGAGGGTCTGGTGGAGATCTGTTCGGTCCGTTTCGGGATAGTGCTACAGAAGATAGGTGCTCGGTTTGCATTGAACGTACCATAGGTCATAAATAGTTTTGGACGCACCCGATGGAAATCGTAAGTGACGTGGGTCGTGTGGAATCTTGTTTTAGTCCATTTGGAGATAGTGTTAGTGTCAGTGCAAGGTTGGAGCAAGGTTTGCACTGAACATACCATAGGCATAGAAATCGTTTTGGACGAACTTGATCCGACTCCTAGGTGACGAGGCTCAAGGGGAAGCTCGGTTTTGTCTGTTTGGGGATAGTGCTTCTGTTGATGCAGGGTTGGTGCTTGGTTTGCACCAAATGTAGCATAGGCATAGAAATCGTTTTGGACGCACTCGAGGAGACTCCTAGGTCACGAGGCTCAAGTGGAAGCTCGATTCGGTCTGTTTGGAGACAGTGCTGCTCTTGATGCATGATTGGTGCATGGTTTGCCTCAAATGTACCGTAGGCTCAGAAATAGTATTAGAGGCATCCGATGGAACTCCTAGGTTACGTGGGTCATGTGGAATCTTGTTTCGATCTGTTTTGAAACAGTGTTAGCGTGCGTGCAAGATAGGTGTTCGGTTTGCGTCAAGAGCACCCATGGTACTCCTAGGTGATGAGGGTCTGGTGGAGATCTGTTCGGTCCGTTTGGAGATAGTGCTACAGAAGATAGGTACTCGGTTTGCATTGAATGTACCATAGGTCATAAATAGTATTGGACGCACCCGATGGAAATCGTAAGTGATGTGGGTCGTGTGGAATCTCGTTTTAGTCCATTTGAAGATAGTGTTAGTGTTAGTGCAAGGTTCGAGCACGGTTTGCACCGAACATACCATAGGCATAGAAATTGTTTCGGACGAACTCGATCCGACTCCTAGGTGACGAGGCTCAAGTGGAAGCTCGGTTCGGTCCGTTTGGGGACAGTGCTTCTCTTGATGCAAGATTGGTGCTTGGTTTGCACCAAATGTAGCATAGGCATCGAAATCATTTTGGACGCACTCGAGGGGACTCCTAGGTGACGAGGCTCAAGTGCAAGCTCGATTCGGTAAGTTTGGAGATAGTGCTACTCTTGATGCAAGATTGGTGCTCGGTTTGCGTCGAATGTGTCGTAGGTTCGGAAATAGTATTGGAGGCACCCGATGGAACTCCTAGGTTCCGTGGGTCATGTGGAATCTTGTCTCGATCTGTTTTGAGACAGTGTTAGCGACGGTGCAAGATAGGTGCACGGTTTGAACTAAACGTACCATAGGCATAGAAATCGTTTTAGACACAATCGATGGGACTCCTAGGTGACGAGGCTCAAGTGGAAGCTCGGTACGGTCTATTTGGAGATAGTGCTACTCTTGATGCATGATTGGTGCATGGTTTGCGTCGAATGTACCGAAGGCTCAGAAATAGTATTGGAGGCACCCGATGGAACTCCTAGGTTACGTGGGTCATGTGGAATCTTGTTTCGATCTGTTTTGAAAAAGTGTTAGCGTCGGTGCAAGATAGGTGCTCGGTTTGCATCAAACGTACCATAGGTTCATAAATTGTTTTAGAAGCACCCGCGGTACTCCTAGGTGATGAGGGTCTGGTGGAGATCTGTTTGGTCCGTTTGGAGATAGTGCTACAGAAGATAGGTGCACGGTTTGCATTGAACGTACCATCGGTCATAAATAGTTTTGGACGCACTCGATGGAACTCGTAATTGACGTGGGTCATGTGGAATCTCATTTTAGTAGATTTGGAGATAGTGTTAGTGTCAGTGCAACATTGGAGCACGGTTTGCACCAAACATACCATAGGCATGGAAATTGTTTTGGACGAACTCGATCCGACTCCTAGGTGACGAGGCCCAAGTGGAAGCTTGGTTCGGTCCGTTTTGGGATAGTGCTTCTCTTGATGCGAGATTGGTGCTCGGTTTGCATTGAACGTACCATAGGTCATAAATAGTTTTGGACGCACCCGATGGAAATCGTAAGTGACGTGGGTCGTGTGGAATCTCATTTTAGTCCATTTGGAGCTAGTGTTAGTGTTAGTGCAAAGTTGGAGCACAGTTTGCACCAAACATACCATAGGCATAGAAATTGTTTTGGACGAACTTCATTCGACTCCTAGGTGACAAGGCTCAAGGGGAAGCTCGGTTCTGTGTGTTTGGGGATAGTGCTTCTCTTGATGCAAGATTGGTGCTTGGTTTGCACCAAATGTAGCATAGGCATAGAAATCATTTTGGACACACTCGAGTGGACTCCAAGGTGACGAGGCTCAAGTGCAAGCTCGATTCGGTACGTTTGGAGATAGTGCTACTCTTGATGCAAGATTTGTGCTCGGTTTGCGTCGAATGTGTCGTAGGTTCGGAAATAGTATTGGAGGCACCCGATGGAACTCCTAGGTTACGTGGGTCATGTGGAATCTTGTTTCGATCTGTTTTGAGACAGTGTTAGCGTTGGTGCAAGATAGGTGCTCGGTTTGCATCAAACGTTCCATAGCTTCATAAATTGTTTTAGAAGCACCCGCGGTACTCCTAGGTGATGAGGGTCTGGTGGAGATCTGTTCGGTCCGTTTTGGGATAGTGCTACAGAAGATAGGTGCTCGGTTTGCTTTGAACGTACCATAGGTCATAAATAGTATTGGACGCACCCGATGGAAATCGTAAGTGATGTGGGTCGTGTGGAATCTCGTTTTAGTCCATTTGGAGATAGGGTTAGTGTTAGTGCAAGGTTGGAGCACGGTTTGCACCGAACATACCACAGGCATAGAAATTGTTTTGGACAAACTCGATCCGACTCCTAGGTGACGAGGCTCAAGTGGAAGCTCGGTTCGGTCCGTTTGGGGATAGTGCTTCTCTTGATGCAAGATTGGTGCTTGGTTTGCACCAAATGTAGCATAGGCATAGAAATCGTTTTGGACGCACTCGAGGGGACTCCTAGGTGACGAGGCTCAAGTGGAAGCTCGATTCGGTACGTTTGGGGATAGTGTTACTCTTGATGCAAGATTGGTGCTCGGTTTGCGTCGAATGTGCCGTAGGTTCAGAAATAGTATTGGAGGCACCCGATGGAACTCCTAGGTGATGTGGGTCATGTGGAATATCGGTTTGATCTATTTTGAGACAGTGTTAGCGACAGTGCAAGATAGGTGCATGGTTTGAACTGAACGTACCATAGGCATAGAAATCATTTTGGACACAATCGATGGGACTCCTAGGTGACGAGGCTCAAGTGGAAGCTCGGTACGGTCCATTTGGAGATAGTGCTACTCAAGATGCATGATTGGTGCATGGTTTGCGTCGAATGTACCGTAGGCTCAGAAATAGTATTGGAGGCACCCGATGGAACTCCTAGGTTACTTGGGTCATGTGGAATCTTATTTTGTTTTGTTTTGAAACAGTGTTAGCGTCGGTGCAAGATAGGTGCTTGGTTTGTATCAAACGTACCATAGGTTCATAAATCGTTTTAGAAGCACCCGTGGTACTCCTAGGTGATGAGGGTCTGGTGGAGATCTGTTCGGTCCGTTTCGGGATAGTGCTACAGAAGATAGGTGCTCGGTTTGCATTGAACGTACCATAGGTCATAAATAGTTTTGGACGCACCCGATGGAAATCGTAAGTGACGTGGGTCGTGTGGAATCTTGTTTTAGTCCATTTGGAGATAGTGTTAGTGTCAGTGCAAGGTTGGAGCAAGGTTTGCACCGAACATACCATAGGCATAGAAATCGTTTTGGACGAACTTGATCCGACTCCTAGGTGATGAGGCTCAAGGGGAAGCTCGGTTTTGTCTGTTTGGGGATAGTGCTTCTGTTGATGCAGGGTTGGTGCTTGGTTTGCACCAAATGTCGCATAGGCATAGAAATCGTTTTGGACGCACTCGAGGAGACTCCTAGGTCACGAGGCTCAAGTGAAAGCTCGATTCGGTCTGTTTGGAGACAGTTCTGCTCTTTGATGCATGATTGGTGCATGGTTTGCCTACCGTAGGCTCAGAAATAGTATTAGAGGCATCCGATGGAACTCCTAGGTTACGTGGGTCATGTGGAATCTTGTTTCGATCTGTTTTGAAACAGTGTTAGCGTGCGTGCAAGATAGGTGTTCGGTTTGCGTCAAACGTACCATAGGTTAATAAATCGTTTTAGAAGCACCCGCGGTACTCCTAGGTGATGAGGGTCTGGTGGAGATCTGTTCGGTCCGTTTTGGGATAGTGCTACAGAAGATAGGTGCTCGGTTTGCTTTGAACGTACCATAGGTCATAAATAGTATTGGACGCACCCGATGGAAATCGTAAGTGATGTGGGTCGTGTGGAATCTCGTTTTAGTCCATTTGGAGATAGGGTTAGTGTTAGTGCAAGGTTGGAGCACGGTTTGCACCGAACATACCACAGGCATAGAAATTGTTTTGGACGAACTCGATCCGACTCCTAGGTGACGAGGCTCAAGTGGAAGCTCGGTTCGGTCCGTTTGGGGATAGTGCTTCTCTTGATGCAAGATTGGTGCTTGGTTTGCACCAAATGTAGCATAGGCATAGAAATCGTTTTGGACGCACTCGAGGGGACTCCTAGGTGACGAGGCTCAAGTGGAAGCTCGATTCGGTATGTTTGGGGATAGTGTTACTCTTGATGCAAGATTGGTGCTCGGTTTGCGTCGAATGTGCCGTAGGTTCAGAAATAGTATTGGAGGCACCCGATGGAACTCCTAGGTGACGTGGGTCATGTGGAATATCGGTTTGATCTATTTTGAGACAGTGTTAGCGACAGTGCAAGATAGGTGCACGGTTTGAACTGAACGTACCATAGGCATAGAAATCATTTTGGACACAATCGATGGGACTCCTAGGTGACGAGGCTCAAGTGGAAGCTCGGTACGGTCCATTTGGAGATAGTGCTACTCAAGATGCATGATTGGTGCATGGTTTGCGTCGAATGTACCGTAGGCTCAGAAATAGTATTGGAGGCACCCGATGGAACTCCTAGGTTACTTGGGTCATGTGGAATCTTATTTTGTTTTGTTTTGAAAGAGTGTTAGCGTCGGTGCAAGATAGGTGCTTGGTTTGTATCAAACGTACCATAGGTTCATAAATCGTTTTAGAAGCACCCGTGGTACTCCTAGGTGATGAGGGTCTGGTGGAGATCTGTTCGGTCCGTTTCGGGATAGTGCTACAGAAGATAGTTGCTCGGTTTGCATTGAACGTACCATAGGTCATAAATAGTTTTGGACGCACCCGATGGAAATCGTAAGTGACGTGGGTCGTGTGGAATCTTGTTTTAGTCCATTTGGAGATAGTGTTAGTGTCAGTGCAAGGTTGGAGTAAGGTTTGCACCGAACTTACCATAGGCATAGAAATCGTTTTGGACGAACTTGATCCGACTCCTAGGTGATGAGGCTCAAGGGGAAGCTCGGTTTTGTCTGTTTGGGGATAGTGCTTCTGTTGATGCAGGGTTGGTGCTTGGTTTGCACCAAATGTCGCATAGGCATAGAAATCGTTTTGGACGCACTCGAGGAGACTCCTAGGTCACGAGGCTCAAGTGAAAGCTCGATTCGGTCTGTTTGGAGACAGTGCTGCTCTTTGATGCATGATTGGTGCATGGTTTGCCTCAAATGTACCGTAGGCTCAGAAATAGTATTAGAGGCATCCGATGGAACTCCTAGGTTACGTGGGTCATGTGGAATCTTGTTTCGATCTGTTTTGAAACAGTGTTAGCGTGCGTGCAAGATAGGTGTTCGGTTTGCGTCAAACGTACCATAGGTTAATAAATCGTTTTAGAAGCACCCATGGTACTCCTAGGTGATGAGGGTCTGGTGGAGATCTGTTCGGTCCGTTTGGAGATAGTGCTACAGAAGATAGGTACTCGGTTTGCATTGAACGTACCATAGGTCATAAATAGTATTGGACGCACCCGATGGAAATCGTAAGTGATGTGGGTCGTGTGGAATCTCGTTTTAGTCCATTTGAAGATAGTGTTAGTGTTAGTGCAAGGTTCGAGCACGGTTTGCACCGAACATACCATAGGCATAGAAATTGTTTCGGACGAACTCGATCCGACTCCTAGGTGACGAGGCTCAAGTGGAAGCTCGGTTCGGTCCGTTTGGGGACAGTGCTTCTCTTGATGCAAGATTGGTGCTTGGTTTGCACCAAATGTAGCATAGGCATAGAAATCATTTTGGACGCACTCGAGGGGACTCCTAGGTGATGAGGCTCAAGTGGAGCTCGATTCGGTACGTTTGGGGATAGTGTTACTCTTGATGCATGATTGGTGCTCGGTTTGCGTCGAATGTGCCGTAGGTTCAGAAATAGTATTGGAGGCGCCCGATGGAACTCCTAGGTTACGTGGGTCATGTGGAATCTTGTTTCGATCTATTTTGAGACAGTGTTAGCGACGGTGCAAGATAGGTGCACGGTTTGAACTAAACGTACCATAGGCATAGAAATCGTTTTAGACACAATCGATGGGACTCCTAGGTGATGAGGCTCAAGTGGAAGCTCGGTACGATCTATTTGGAGATAGTGCTACTCTTGATGCATGATTGGTGCATGGTTTGCGTCGAATGTACCGAAGGCTCAGAAATAGTATTGGAGGCACCCGATGGAACTCCTAGGTTACGTGGGTCATGTGGAATCTTGTTTCGATCTGTTTTTGAAAAAGTGTTAGCGTCGGTGCAAGATAGGTGCTCGGTTTGCATCAAACGTACCATAGGTTCATAAATCGTTTTAGAAGCACCCGCGTACTCCTAGGTGATGAGGGTCTGGTGGAGATCTGTTCGGTCCGTTTGGAGATAGTGCTACAGAAGATAGGTGCACGGTTTGCATTGAACGTACCATCGGTCATAAATAGTTTTGGACGCACCCGATGGAACTCGTAAGTGACGTGGGTCGTGTGGAATCTAATTTTAGTCCATTTGGAGATAGTGTTAGTGTCAGTGCAAGGTTGGAGCACGGTTTGCACCGAACATACCATAGGCATAGAAATCGTTTTGGACGAACTCGATCCGACTCCTAAGTGACGAGGCTCAAGTGGAAGCTCGGTTCGGTCCGTTTGGGGATAGTGCTTCTCTTGATGCGAGATTGGTGCTCGGTTTGCATTGAACGTACCGTAGGTCATAAATAGTTTTGGACGCACCCGATGGAAATCGTAAGTTACGTTGGTCGTGTGGAATCTCATTTTAGTCCATTTGGAGCTAGTGTTAGTGTTAGTGCAAGGTTGGAGCACGGTTTGCACCAAACATACCATAGGCATAGAAATTGTTTTGGACGAACTTCATCCGACTCCTAGGTGACTAGGCTCAAGGGGAAGCTCGGTTCTATGTGTTTGGGGATAGTGCTTCTCTTGATGCAAGATTGGTGCTTGGTTTGCACCAAATGTAGCATAGGCATAGAAATCATTTTGGACGCACTCGAGGGGACTCCTAGGTGACGAGGCTCAAGTGCAAGCTCGATTCGGAACGTTTGGAGATAGTGCTACTCTTGATGCAAGATTGGTGCTCGGTTTGCGTCGAATGTGTCGTAGGTTCGGAAATAGTATTGGAGGCACCCGATGGAACTCCTAGGTTCCGTGGGTCATGTGGAATCTTGTCTCGATCTGTTTTGAGACAGTGTTAGCGACGGTGCAAGATAGGTGCACGGTTTGAACTAAACGTACCATAGGCATAGAAATCGTTTTAGACACAATCGATGGGACTCCTAGGTGACGAGGCTCAAGTGGAAGCTCGGTACGGTCTATTTGGAGATAGTGCTACTCTTGATGCATGATTGGTGCATGGTTTGCGTTGAATGTACCGAAGGCTCAGAAATAGTATTGGAGGCACCCGATGGAACTCCTAGGTTACGTGGGTCATGTGGAATCTTGTTTCGATCTGTTTTGAAAAAGTGTTAGCGTCGTTGCAAGATAGGTGCTCGGTTTGCATCAAACGTACCATAGGTTCATAAATCGTTTTAGAAGCACCGGCGGTACTCCTAGGTGATGAGGGTCTGGTGGAGATCTGTTCGGTCCGTTTGGAGATAGTGCTACAGAAGATAGGTGCACAGCATTGAACATACCATTGGTCATAAATAGTTTTGGACGCACTCGATGGAACTCGTAAGTGACGTGGGTCGTGTGGAATCTCATTTTAGTCCATTTGGAGATAGTGTTAGTGTCAGTGCAAGGTTGGAGCACGGTTTGCACCGAACATACCATAGGCATAGAAATCGTTTTGGACACAATCGATGGGACCCCTAGGTGACGAGGCTCAAGTGAAAGCTCGGTACGGTCTATTTGGAGATAGTTACTTGATGCGTGATTGGTGCATGGTTTGTGTCGAATGTTCCGAAGGCTAAGAAATAGTATTGGAGGCACCCGATGGAACTGCTAGGTTATGTGGGTCATGTGGAATCTTGTTTCGATCTGTTTTGAAAAAGTGTTAGCGTTGGTGCAAGATAGGTGCTCGGTTTGCATGAAACGTACCATAGCTTCTTAAATCATTTTAGAAGCACCCGCGGTACTCCTAGGTGATGAGGGTCTGGTGGAGATCTGTTCGGTCCGTTTGGAGATAGTGCTAGAGAAGATAGGTGCACGGTTTGCATTGAACGTACCATCGGTCATAAATAGTTTTGGACGCACCCGATGGAACTCATAAGTGACGTGGGTCATGTGGAATCTCATTTTAGTCCATTTGGAGATAGTGTTAGTGTCAGTGCAAGGTTGGAGCACGGTTTGCACCGAACATACCATAGGCATAGAAATCGTTTTGGACGAACTCCATCCGACTCCTAGGTGATGAGGCTCAAGTGGAAGCTCGGTTCGGTCCGTTTGGGGATAGTGCTTCTCTTGATGCGAGATTGGTGTTTGGTTTGCACCAAATGTAGCATAGGCATAGAAATCGTTTTGGATGCACTCGAGGGGACTCCTAGGTGATGAGGCTCAAGTGCAAGCTCGATTCGGTACGTTTGGAGATAGTGCTACTCTTGATGCAAGATTGGTGCTCGGTTTGCGACGAATGTGTCGTAGGTTCAGAAATAGTATTGGAGGCACCCGATGGAACTCCTAGGTTACGTGGGTCATGTGGAATCTTGTTTTGATCTATTTTGAGACAGTGTTAGCGACGGTGCAAGATAGGTGCACGGTTTGAACTAAACGTACCATAGGCATAGAAATCGTTTTAGACACAATCGATGGGACTCCTAGGTGACGAGGCTCATGTGGAAGCTCGGTACGATCTATTTGGAGATAGTGCTACTCTTGATGCATGATTGGTGCATGGTTTGCGTCGAATGTACTGAAGGCTCAGAAATAGTGTTGGAGGCACCCGATGGAACTCCTAGGTTACGTGGGTCATGTGGAATCTTGTTTCGATCTGTTTTGAAAAAGTGTTAGCGTCGGTGCAAGATAGGTGCTCGGTTTGCATCAAACGTACCATAGGTTCATAAAATCATTTTAGAAGCACCCGCGGTACTCCTAGGTGATGAGGGTCTGGTGGAGATCTGTTCGGTCCGTTTGGAGATAGTGCTACAGAAGATAGGTGCACGGTTTGCATTGAACATACCATCGGTCATAAATAGTTTTGGATGCACCCGATGGAACTCGTAAGTGACGTGGGTCGTGTGGAATCTCATTTTAGTCCATTTGGAGATAGTGTTAGTGTTAGTGCAAGGTTGGAGCACGGTTTGCACCGAACATACCATAGGCATAGAAATCGTTTTGGACGAACGCGATCCGACTCCTAGGTGACGAGGCTCAAGTGGAAGCTCGGTTCGGTCCGTTTGGGGATAGTGCTTCCCTTGATGCGAGATTGGTGCTCGGTTTGGATTGAACGTACCATAGGTCATAAATAGTTTTGGACGCACCCGATGGAAATCGTAAGTGACGTGGGTCGTGTGGAATCTCATTTTAGTCCATTTGGAGCTAGTGTTAGTGTTAGTGCAAGGTTGGAGCACGGTTTGCACCAAACATACCATAGGCATAGAAATTGTTTTGGATGAACTTCATCCGACTCCTAGGTGACGAGGCTCAAGGGGAAGCTCGGTTCTGTGTGTTTGGGGATAGTGCTTCTCTTGATGCAAGATTGGTGCTTGGTTTGCACCAAATGTAGCATAGGCATAGAAATCATTTTGGACGCACTCGAGGGGACTCCTAGGTGACGAGGCTCAAGTGCAAGCTCGATTCGGTACGTTTGGAGATAGTGCTACTCTTGATGAAAGATTGGTGCTCGGTTTGCGTCGAATGTGTCATTGGTTCGGAAATAGTATTGGAGGCACCCGATGGAACTCCTAGGTTCCGTGGGTCATGTGGAATCTTGTCTCGATCTATTTTGAGACAGTGTTAGCGACGGTGCAAGA
The DNA here is from genome assembly GCA_022457205.1 of Saccharum spontaneum. Lineage (NCBI taxonomy): Eukaryota > Viridiplantae > Streptophyta > Magnoliopsida > Poales > Poaceae > Saccharum > Saccharum spontaneum. The sequence goes on along the minus strand of CM039591.1, from coordinate 31,905,949 downwards.
TAGGTGCACGGTTTGAACTAAACGTACCATAGGCATAGAAATCGTTTTAGACAGAATCGATGGGACTCCTAGGTGACGAGGCTCAAGTGGAAGCTCGGTACGGTCAATTTGGAGATAGTGCTACTCTTGATGCATGATTGGTGCATGGTTTGCGTCGAATGTACCGAAGGCTCAGAAATAGTATTGGAGGCACCCGATGGAACTCCTAGGTTACGTGGGTCATGTGGAATCTTGTTTCGATCTGTTTTGAAAAAGTGTTAGCGTCGGTGCAAGATAGGTGCTCGGTTTGCATCAAACGTACCATAGGTTCATAAATCGTTTTAGAAGCACCCGTGGTACTCCTAGGTGATGAGGGTCTGGTGGAGATCTGTTTGGTCCGTTTGGAGATAGTGCTACAGAAGATAGGTGCACGGTTTGCATTGAACGTACCATCGGTCATAAATAGTTTTGGACGGACTCGATGGAACTCGTAATTGACGTGGGTCGTGTGGAATCTCATTTTAGTCGATTTGGAGATAGTGTTAGTGTCAGTGCAACCTTGGAGCACTGTTTGCACCGAACATACCATAGGCATGGAAATCGTTTTGGACGAACTCGATCCGACTCCTAGGTGACGAGGCTCAAGTGGAAGCTTGGTTCGGTCCGTTTGGGGATAGTGCTTCTCTTGATGCGAGATTGGTGCTCGGTTTGTATTGAACGTACCATAGGTCATAAATAGTTTTGGACGCACCCGATGGAAATCATAAGTGACGTGGGTCGTGTGGAATCTCATTTTAGTCCATTTGGAGCTAGTGTTAGTGTTAGTGCCTGGTTGGAGCACGGTTTGCACCAAACATACCATAGGCATAGAAATTGTTTTGGACGAACTTCATCCGACTCCTAGGTGACGAGGCTCAAGGGGAAGCTCGGTTCTGTGTGTTTGGGGATAGTGCTTCTCTTGATGCAAGATTGGTGCTTGGTTTGCACCAAATGTAGCATAGGCATAGAAATCGTTTTGGACGCACTCGAGGGGACTCCTAGGTGACGAGGCTCAAGTGCAAGCTCGATTCGGTACGTTTGGAGATAGTGCTACTCTTGATGCAAGATTGGTGCTCGGATTGCGTCGAATGTGTCGTAGGTTCGGAAATAGTATTGGAGGCACCCGATGGAACTCCTAGGTTACGTGGGTCATGTGGAATCTTGTTTTGATCTGTTTTGAGACATTGTTAGCGACAGTGCAAGATAGGTGCACGGTTTGAACTAAACGTACCATAGGCATAGAAATTGTTTTAGACACAATCGATGGGACTCCTAGGTGACGAGGCTCAAGTGGAAGCTCGGTACGGTCTATTTGGAGATAGTGCTACTCTTGATGCATGATTGGTGCATGGTTTGCGTCGAATGTACCGAAGGCTCAGAAATAGTATTGGAGGCACCCGATGGAACTCCTAGGTTACGTGGGTCATGTGGAATCTTGCTTCGATCTGTTTTGAAAAAGTGTTAGCGTCGGTGCAAGATAGGTGCTCGGTTTGCATCAAACGTACCATAGGTTCATAAATCGTTTTAGAAGCACCCGCGGTACTCCTAGGTGATGAGGGTCTGGTGGAGATCTGTTCGGTCCGTTTGGAGATAGTGCTACAGAAGATAGGTGCACGGTTTGCATTGAACGTACCATCGGTCATAAATAGTTTTGGACGCACCCGATGGAACTCGTAAGTGACGTGGGTCGTGTGGAATCTCATTTTAGTCCATTTGGAGATAGTGTTAGTGTCAGTGCAAGGTTGGAGCACGGTTTGCACCGAACATACCATAGGCATAGAAATCGTTTTGGACGAACTCGATCCGACTCCTAGGTGCACCAAATGTAGCATAGGCATAGAAATCGTTTTGGACGCACTCGAGGGGACTCCTAGGTGACAAGGCTCAAGTGCACGATTCGGTACTTTTGGAGATAGTGCTACTCTTGATGCAAGATTGGTGCTCGGTTTGCGTCGAATGTGTCGTAGGTTCGGAAATAGTATTGGAGGCACCCGATGGAACTCCTAGGTTACGTGGGTCATGTGGAATCTTGTTTCGATCTGTTTTGAAACAGTGTTAGCGTCGGTGCAAGATAGGTGCTCGGTTTGCATCAAACGTACCATAGGTTCATAAATCGTTTTAGAAGCACCCGCGGTACTCCTAGGTGATGAGGGTCTGGTGGAGATCTGTTCGGTCCGTTTGGAGATAGTGCTACAGAAGATAGGTGCACGGTTTGCATTGAACGTACCATCGGTCATAAATAGTTTTGGACGCACCCGATGGAACTCGTAAGTGACGTGGGTCGTGTGGAATCTCATTTTAGTCCATTTGGAGATAGTGTTAGTGTCAGTGCAAGGTTGGAACACGGTTTGCACCGAACATACCATAGGCATAGAAATCGTTTTGGACGAACTCGATCCGACTCCTAGGTGCACCAAATGTAGCATAGGCATAGAAATCGTTTTGGACGCACTCGAGGGGACTCCTAGGTGACGAGGCTCAAGTGCACGATTCGGTACTTTTGGAGATAGTGCTACTCTTGATGCAAGATTGGTGCTCGGTTTGCGTCGAATGTGCCGTAGGTTCAGAAATAGTATTGGAGGCACCCGATGGAACTCCTAGGTGACGTGGGTCATGTGGAATCTCGTTTTGATCCATTTTGAGATAGTGTTAGCGACGGTGCAAGATAGGTGCACGGTTTGAACTGAACGTACCATAGGCATAGAAATCGTTTTGGACACAATCGATGGGACTCCTAGGTGACGAGGCTCAAGTGGAAGCTCGGTACGGTCCATTTGGAGATAGAGCTACTCAGGATGCATGATTGGTGCATGGTTTGCGTCGAATGTACCGTAGGCTCAGAAATAGTATTGGTGGCACCCGATGGAACTCCTAGGTTACGCGGGTCATGTGGAATCTTGTTTTGATCTGTTTTGAGACATTGTTAGCGACAGTGCAAGATAGTTGCACGGTTTGAACTAAACGTACCATAGGCATAGAAATTGTTTTAGACACAATCGATGGGACTCCTAGGTGACGAGGCTCAAGTGGAAGCTCGGTACGGTCTATTTGGAGATAGTGCTACTCTTGATGCATGATTGGTGCATGGTTTGCGTCGAATGTACCGAAAGCTCAAAAATAGTATTGGAGGCACCCGATGGAACTCCTAGGTTACGTGGGTCATGTGGAATCTTGTTTTGATCTGTTTTGAAAAAGTGTTAGCGTCGGTGCAAGATAGGTGCTCGGTTTGCATCAAACGTACCATAGGTTCATAAATTGTTTTTGAAGCACCCGCGGTACTCCTAGGTGATGAGGGTCTGGTGGAGATCTGTTTGGTCCGTTTGGAGATAGTGCTACAGAAGATAGGTGCACGGTTTGCATTGAACGTACCATCGGTCATAAATAGTTTTGGACGCACTCGATGGAACTCGTAATTGACGTGGGTCGTGTGGAATCTCATTTTAGTCGATTTGGAGATAGTGTTAGTGTCAGTGCAACGTTGGAGCACGGTTTGCACCGAACATACCATAGGCATGGAAATCGTTTTGGACGAACTCGATCCGACTCCTAGGTGACGAGGCTCAAGTGGAAGCTTGGTTTGGTCCGTTTGGGGATAGTGCTTCTCTTGATGCGAGATTGGTGCTCGGTTTGTATTGAACGTACCATAGGTCATAAATAGTTTTGGACGCACCCGATGGAAATCGTAAGTGACGTGGGTCGTGTGGAATCTCATTTTAGTCCATTTGGAGCTAGTGTTAGTGTTAGTGCCAGGTTGGAGCACGGTTTGCACCAAACATACCATAGGCATAGAAATTGTTTTGGACGAACTTCATCCGACTCCTAGGTGACGAGGCTCAAGGGGAAGCTCGGTTCTGTGTGTTTGGGGATAGTGCTTCTCTTGATGCAAGATTGGTGCTTGGTTTGCACCAAATGTAGCATAGGCATAGAAATCGTTTTGGACGCACTCGAGGGGACTCCTAGGTGACGAGGCTCAAGTGCAAGCTCGATTCGGTACGTTTGGAGATAGTGCTACTCTTGATGCAAGATTGGTGCTCGGATTGCGTCGAATGTGTCGTAGGTTCGGAAATAGTATTGGAGGCACCCGATGGAACTCCTAGGTTACGTGGGTCATGTGGAATCTTGTTTTGATCTGTTTTGAGACATTGTTAGCGACAGTGCAAGATAGGTGCACGGTTTGAACTAAACGTACCATAGGCATAGAAATTGTTTTAGACACAATCGATGGGACTCCTAGGTGACGAGGCTCAAGTGGAAGCTCGGTACGGTCTATTTGGAGATAGTGCTACTCTTGATGCATGATTGGTGCATGGTTTGCGTCGAATGTACCGAAGGCTCAGAAATAGTATTGGAGGCACCCGATGGAACTCCTAGGTTACGTGGGTCATGTGGAATCTTGCTTCGATCTGTTTTGAAAAAGTGTTAGCGTCGGTGCAAGATATGCTCGGTTTGCATCAAACGTACCATAGGTTCATAAATCGTTTTAGAAGCACCCGCGGTACTCCTAGGTGATGAGGGTCTGGTGGAGATCTGTTCGGTCCGTTTGGAGATAGTGCTACAGAAGATAGGTGCACGGTTTGCATTGAACGTACCATAGGTCATAAATAGTTTTGGACGCACCCGATGGAACTCATAAGTGACGTGGGTCATGTGGAATCTCATTTTAGTCCATTTGGAGATAGTGTTAGTGTCAGTGCAAGGTTGGAGCACGGTTTGCACCGAACATACCATAGGCATAGAAATCGTTTTGGACGAACTCCATCCGACTCCTAGGTGATGAGGCTCAAGTGGAAGCTCGGTTCGGTCCGTTTGGGGATAGTGCTTCTCTTGATGCAAGATTGGTGCTTGGTTTGCACCAAATGTAGCATAGGCATAGAAATCGTTTTGGACGCACTCGAGGGGACTCCTAGGTGGCGAGGCTCCAGTGGAAGCTCGATCCCGTACGTTTGGAGATAGTGCTACTCTTGATGCAAGATTGGTGCTCGGTTTGCGTTGAATGTGCCGTAGGTTCAGAAATAGTATTGGAGGCACCCGATGGAACTCCTAGGTGACGTGGGTCATGTGGAATCTCGTTTTGATCCATTTTGAGATAGTGTTAGCGACGGTGCAAGATAGGTGCACGGTTTGAACTGAACGTACCATAGGCATAGAAATCGTTTTGGACACAATCGATGGGACTCCTAGGTGACGAGGCTCAAGTGGAAGCTCGGTACGGTCCATTTGGAGATAGAGCTACTCAGGATGCATGATTGGTGCATGGTTTGCGTCGAATGTACCGTAGTCTCAGAAATAGTATTGGTGGCACCCGATGGAACTCCTAGGTTACGCGGGTCATGTGGAATCTTGTTTCGATCTGTTTTGAAACAGTGTTAGCGTCGGTGCAAGATAGGTGCTTGGTTTGCATCAAATGTACCATAGGTTCATAAATCATTTTAGAAGCACCCGTGGTACTCCTAGGTGATGAGGGTCTGGTGGAGATCTGTTCGGTCCATTTCGGGATAGTGCTACAGAAGATAGGTGCTTTGATGAGGACATCATTGGCTCAAATATGACCATCTCAACCACTTCTATACCAAAGGTGCAACCATTCTATATGAGGCTTATCATTGATGCATTTGATGAATTGGTGCTCCACCATAAAATGTGTATATTTTCATTTTCAGAATTACTTACATGGATCAAGGAAAGGTTTGATTGCATATGGAAAACATGGAAGGTTAAGGAAGTTGATTGGGGACCAAATCCAAGTATTCCCAACGTCCTCCACCTGGACACCACGTCACTTTTGGTCCAAGGAAAGAAAGAGATCAAATCCAACACGTTTTGGGGCTGGATTCGGACTCCAGGACAGTTCCAACTTGTGATGTTCACCACGGTCGCATACGGACTCGGATTGGGACGTTCTAGCACTTTTTGGAAAGCTTATCAAGTCTATTTTTCAACGGATCTGGACTCATGGCTATATCTTATCCGATGCTTCCGCAATCGTCGTTTCAACGCCGGGGCCTTTTCTGCCTTTGGTGCTGTGTCACCCTATTTTGGGCTGATGGCCCATGTATCAAGTTGGGTTCATTAGGGACGTGTCCTAGGGTTGGAGAACGACCCCAACACCCCCTAGTCGTTTCCCTAGGTATTAATAAGGATTAGAGCCGCCACAAACAGATGGGGGTTTTGTTTTGTTGAAAGTTTAGCCATTGCTACTTCCTTGTAGACGCGTGTGTCAACTAGACCATCCGTTCTACTCGATTCAGAACCCCAACTTTGTGATTTCAGATTGGTTTTCATCTCCATATTTGCAATTGAGTTGCTTGTTCTACTTGTTCTTGCTTGTTCCTCAATTGCTTGCAGGAATTACCCTAGTGGTTTGGTTGATCGTGTTCCACAAGATCGCGACGGCTGTTGGAGGTGGTGTATCGGTTGCTAAGGCGCAGCATCCTTGGATGGTTGTAGTCGGGCCGTGAACGTCATCTCCATCCCCAAATCGAGTTATCCACCTTCTCTCATCGAAAGATCAGGATTCACCCTAGTGGGTTCATATCAATTGGTATCAGAGCAAGGTTGATCGGTGAGAGACATCTAGTTCTTTGCCGTTTTTAATCTCCTATGGTCCAGAAAAAGCCAAAACAAAATTAGTAGATTAGTTCTTCATAATCCCAAAACCCCTTTGAGCTTAATACTATTACTGCTTAGTTAGGGCTTATTGAATTAACGGTTGCATCGTCGTGCAAGTTGCTGGTCGTAGCGTCTAGTCGTTTAGAGTTTCGAGTTCTAGTCACGTTTCTGTCACCATCGCAGATTTGAGTTTATTTGTTTCTCTCTAGGAATCCGAGTGGATTTTCAAATTCCTTTGTTTTGTTTACCACCATTATCCTAGCCACGTCCTTGGAGGTTTCATCCACGTCCATATTTCCATCTACAAAAAGGAAATCCAACAAGATCAAGATAGAATTTGATTCGGAGTCCCACTAGGGTGAATCCTGATCTTTCGATGAGAGAAGGTGGATAACTCGATTTGGGGATGGAGATGACGTTCACGGCCCGACTACAACCATCCAAGGATGCTGCGCCTTAGCAACCGATACACCACCTCCAACAGCCGTCGCGATCTTGTGGAACACGATCAACCAAACCACTAGGGTAATTCCTGCAAGCAATTGAGGAACAAGCAAGAACAAGTAGAACAAGCAACTCAATTGCAGATATGGAGATGAAAACCAATCTGAAATCACAAAGTTGGGGTTCTGAATCGAGTAGAACGGATGGTCTAGTCGACACACGCGTCTACAAGGAAGTAGCAATGGCTAAACTTTCAACAAAACAAAACCCCCATCTGTTTGTGGCGGCTCTAATCTTACTAATACCTAGGGAAACGACCAGGGGGTGTTGGGGTCGTTCTCCAACCCTAGGACACGTCCCTAATGAACCCAACTTGATACATGGGCCATCAGCCCAAAATAGGGTGACACAGCACCAAAGGCAGAAAAGGCCCCGGCGTTGAAACGACGATTGCGGAAGCATCGGATAAGATATAGCCATGAGTCCAGATCCGTTGAAAAATAGACTTGATAAGCTTTCCAAAAAGTGCTAGAACGTCCCAATCCGAGTCCGTATGCGACCGTGGTGAACATCACAAGTTGGAACTGTCCTGGAGTCCGAATCCAGCCCCAAAACGTGTTGGATTTGATCTCTTTCTTTCCTTGGACCAAAAGTGACGTGGTGTCCAGGTGGAGGACGTTGGGAATACTTGGATTTGGTCCCCAATCAACTTCCTTAACCTTCCATGTTTTCCATATGCAATCAAACCTTTCCTTGATCCATGTAAGTAATTCTGAAAATGAAAATATACACATTTTATGGTGGAGCACCAATTCATCAAATGCATCAATGATAAGCCTCATATAGAATGGTTGCACCTTTGGTATAGAAGTGGTTGAGATGGTCATATTTGAGCCAATGATGTCCTCATCATTCTCCCCTTCTTGACAGCAAACCGTCCTCGGTTTGACCTTTGTTGGAGGATGTGTTGTAGGTAAAAGTGAACCGTGCTCCCCTTCTTGATATTTATCCTGTTGCATTTGAGAAAAACTAGAAAAACTTTGCAAGACATCATTAGTGTTAGTGCAGCCCTCAATTTGATCATGGTATTGTGGCCCAAAAGGATATTTCAGATTAGAGCAAATATAAACTTTATGCACCAAATATTCTCCTTTGTTGTCATATTTGCCAATTGCATGAAGCGAACAATGATTAAAACTTGGCAAAATAGAATCAAATTTAAGTTTCTCTTTTAGACAATTTAGATTACACAGAATATCAAATTCAATATAACCCAAAGTATTTAAAGAGGACAACAAATTCAGTTCATCTTGTGCACATGTAATAGGATGAAAAAGCTTATCTTCAGCACATTTGTATGGTTCCAAACCAAAAGTATCACACTTATTTGCTACTTGTGGCATAGGAGTAAAAGAATCATCAACACACAACTCCTCTTTATCACAAGGAACCGCGAGTAATCCATTTTGTGACAAAGGAAAATCAGTAGTGGGTTCCACTATTTGTTGCTCTTCATTAGCATGCAGAGTGGACAAATTTTGGACATTATGGGTCACATCATTCTGGCAAGTATTCACAGATAATAGAATCTCTTTTTCAGCATTGAGAGCTAGACAAAACAATTGACCAATATGGCAATATGATTTGCTAATTAATAAAGTTCGAATTTCAGAATTGAGCCCTCTCATGAATCTACTCATAACATCTTCCATGCATTCATCCAATCCACCAAACATGATACAAATCTTAAAATTATGGTAGTATTGTTTCACAGTCTTGCTACCCTGCTTCAAGTTGTCTAATTTTGCAAGCAAATAATCAACATAATATGCAGGAACGAATGCATCTCTAAAAAGAAATTTGAAGTCTTTCCAAGATTCTGGAACTTTGATGTGCCTACAAATGTGTTTCCATTCTAGCAAAGCATATTCAATCAAAATATTAAAGGCAATACAAATCTTTTGTTTCTCGGATAGGTCATGCTCATCAAATTCATTGTCTACTTTTAACTCCCAATCAATGTAAGCTTGAGGATCAAACTTACCAACATATAATGGCAAGTGCTGAATGACATCCTGAATATGAGGGTCTAGTTTCAACAGCTCAAAAATCTCCATATCACCTGCCATGATTAGTAGAAAACAAGAAACACAAAAATAATATGTATCCTCCTATCAACTACTAGGATGTGTCAGATGTAATTCTCTCAAACTCAACTTGTTAAAAAAAGCCCTTACAAGTTCTTACCAAGCCAAACAGGAGGTGACGGCAACCAACAAGTCTACAACCGTGGAGTGAAGTGTATCGGTGCCGCAACAACAACACGTGTCAAGCTGTAGTCGAAATATGTGGAGCTATAGGTGGGCTAAAGCAAGGAAGTACTAGAACCACGTTAGTTGCAAGCAAATTGAACAAACGCTCAATGACGTTATTATGCTGGTCCTAGGCTAGTACATGCTAGAGACGCGAGCCTGGACACAAACGAAGTCACTGAGCAGCAGCAAAGAAGGATCACAAGGACAGGAATAACAACAAAAGAAAAACTCTTCTCTTCTTCTTTCTCTTTCTTTTCTTTCTTTTTTCTGTCTTTCTTTTCTTTCTTTCTTTCTTTTTTTTCTGTTTTTTTCTTTCAACTAGCACAAAACTGAAATTTTGCAACAAGAAATAACAAGCTACTTACAGCAATTAAATGTTTCCTTGGGAAGGGTGATTCAGTAGCAAAGTGAAACAAGTGGTTGTTTTGCAAAACCAGCAGACGCGCAAATCTCCAGGGCAATTGCGAAGCACTCAGAATGAATTTGGGACCAAGCTCTGATCCGTTGGAAAGAGGACAAGTTAACCTTTCCAGATTGTATTTAAACTCCCTATTCAGACTCCTGACAAAGGAAATATGGTACTTTTGTTTTCAAGATAAAACAGGACTCCGAATCAAATTCTATCTTGATCTTGTTGGATTTCCTTTTTGTAGATGGAAATATGGACGTGGATGAAACCTCCAAGGACGTGGCTAGGATAATGGTGGTAAACAAAACAAAGGAATTTGAAAATCCACTCAGATTCCTAGAGAGAAACAAATAAACTCAAATCTGCGATGGTGACAGAAACGTAACTAGAACTCGAAACTCTAAACGACTAGACGCTAAGACCAGCAACTTGCACGACGATGCAACCGTTAATTCAATAAGCCCTAACTAAGCAGTAATAGTATTAAGCTCAAAGGGGTTTTGGGATTATGAAGAACTAATCTACTAATTTTGTTTTGGCTTTTTCTGGACCATAGGAGATTAAAAACAGCAAAGAACTAGATGTCTCTCACCGATCAACCTTGCTCTGATTACCAATTGATATGAACCCACTAGGGTGAATCCTGATCTTTCGATGAGAGAAGGTGGATAACTCGATTTGGGGATGGAGATGACGTTCACGGCCCGACTACAACCATCCAAGGATGCTGCGCCTTAGCAACCGATACACCACCTCCAACAGCCGTCGCGATCTTGTGGAACACGATCAACCAAACCACTAGGGTAATTCCTGCAAGCAATTGAGGAACAAGCAAGAACAAGTAGAACAAGCAACTCAATTGCAAATATGGAGATGAAAACCAATCTGAAATCACAAAGTTGGGGTTCTGAATCGAGTAGAACGGATGGTCTAGTCGACACACGCGTCTACAAGGAAGTAGCAATGGCTAAACTTTCAACAAAACAAAACCCCCATCTGTTTGTGGCGGCTCTAATCCTTACTAATACCTAGGGAAACGACCAGGGGGTGTTGGGGTCGTTCTCCAACCCTAGGACACGTCCCTAATGAACCCAACTTGATACATGGGCCATCAGCCCAAAATAGGGTGACACAGCACCAAAGGCAGAAAAGGCCCCGCCGTTGAAACGACGATTGCGGAAGCATCGGATAAGTTATAGCCATGAGTCCAGATCCGTTGAAAAATAGACTTGATAAGCTTTCCAAAAAGTGCTAGAACGTCCCAATCCGAGTCCGTATGCGACCGTGGTGAACATCACAAGTTGTAACTGTCCTGGAGTCCGAATCCAGCCCCAAAATGTGTTGGATTTGATCTCTTTCTTTCCTTGGACCAAAAGTGACGTGGTGTCCAGGTGGAGGACGTTGGGAATACTTGGATTTGGTCCCCAATCAACTTTCTTAACCTTCCATGTTTTCCATATGCAATCAAACCTTTCCTTGATCCATGTAAGTAATTCTGAAAATGAAAATATACACATTTTATGGTGGAGCACCAATTCATCAAATGCATCAATGATAAGCCTCATATAGAATGGTTGCACCTTTGGTATAGAAGTGGTTGAGATGGTCATATTTGAGCCAATGATGTCCTCATCATTCTCCCCTTCTTGACAGCAAACCGTCCTCGGTTTGACCTTTGTTGGAGGATGTGTTGTAGGTAAAAGTGAACCGTGCTCCCCTTCTTGATATTTATCCTGTTGCATTTGAGAAAAACTAGAAAAACTTTGCAAGACATCATTAGTGTTAGTGCAGCCCTCAATTTGATCATGGTATTGTGGCCCAAAAGGATATTTCAGATTAGAGCAAATATAAACTTTATGCACCAAATATTCTCCTTTGTTGTCATATTTGCCAATTGCATGAAGCGAACAATGATTAAAACTTGGCAAAATAGAATCAAATTTAAGTTTCTCTTTTAGACAATTTAGATTACACAGAATATCAAATTCAATATAACCCAAAGTATTTAAAGAGGACAACAAATTCAGTTCATCTTGTGCACATGTAATAGGATGAAAAAGCTTATCTTCAGCACATTTGTATGGTTCCAAACCAAAAGTATCACACTTATTTGCTACTTGATGAGGACATCAACACCGATCATACATCCACGCCGTCCACGCCGACACCTGCTGGTCCTATTACCCGTGCTCGTGCTCGAACACTTAATCATCAAGTGAGTTCCTTCTTGAGCTCTTGTCCATCCTGTTTAGATCTTGGAGACACGTGCACTCTTGTTTTGATTAGGAATCAAGGAGAAGACCAAAAGGGAAAAGGACTCGCGTAGGCTGGATTCGGACTGCAGCACACCTCCAACTTGTGACGGTCGCCACGATTACATACGGAGTCGGATTGGGGTGATTCTGGACTTGTTGGAAAGCTAATAAAGTCTACTTTCATACGGATCTGACCTCATACTCATACCTGCTCAGAAACGGCGTCAACAGTCCAAAACTCACCGAGAGGTCTATTCTGTCCAGGGTGCTGCGCCACCTTAAGTTAGCCCAATGGGCTTGTATCTTTTAGAGTCCAGTAGGGACGCGTCCTAGGGTTGGAGCACGACCCAAACTCTCTTGTGGTCGTCCTCCACACATTATATACCCCTTAGCCGCCACCAGGAACACTTGGGTTTTGTTTAGATCAAGTTTAGCCTTTGCTACTTGCTTGAAGGCGCGTGTGCTGATCCAGCCACCCGTCTCCTTGTCTTCAGAACTCCACTCATAATAAGATTCAGTTTGAGGCTTTCAATTTCATCTTGCAAATTCAGTGCTTGTTTCCTTGTTCTTGCTAGTTCTTCGATTGCTTGCAGGACGGGAGCCCTAGTGGCTGGTTGTCGCGCTCCACAAGATCATGACAGCCTTTGGAGGTGGTGTATCGGTTGCTAAGGCGCGGTCTTGGAAGGCTGTAGTCGGGCCGTGAACGTCATCTCCATCCACCAAATCGAGTGATCTCACGCCTCTCATCGAAAGATCGTCCATAAACCCTAGCGGGTTCATATCACTACTTGTGGCATAGGAGTAAAAGAATCATCAACACACAACTCCTCTTTATCACAAGGAACCGCGAGTAATCCATTTTGTGACAAAGGAAAATCAGTAGTGGGTTCCACTATTTGTTGCTCTTCATTAGCATGCAGAGTGGACAAATTTTGGACATTATGGGTCACATCATTCTGGCAAGTATTCACAGATAATAGAATCTCTTTTTCAGCATTGAGAGCTAGACAAAACAATTGACCAATATGGCAATATGATTTGCTAATTAATAAAGTTCGAATTTCAGAATTGAGCCCTCTCATGAATCTACTCATAACATCTTCCATGCATTCATCCAATCCACCAAACATGATACAAATCTTAAAATTATGGTAGTATTGTTTCACAGTCTTGCTACCCTGCTTCAAGTTGTCTAATTTTGCAAGCAAATAATCAACATAATATGCAGGAATGAATGCATCTCTAAAAAGAAATTTGAAGTCTTTCCAAGATTCTGGAACTTTGATGTGCCTACAAATGTGTTTCCATTCTAGCAAAGCATATTCAATCAAAATATTAAAGGCAATACAAATCTTTTGTTTCTCGGATAGGTCATGCTCATCAAATTCATTGTCTACTTTTAACTCCCAATCAATGTAAGCTTGAGGATCAAACTTACCAACATATAATGGCAAGTGCTGAATGACATCCTGAATATGAGGGTCTAGTTTCAACAGCTCAAAAATCTCCATATCACCTGCCATGATTAGTAGAAAACAAGAAACACAAAAATAATATGTATCCTCCTATCAACTACTAGGATGTGTCAGATGTAATTCTCTCAAACTCAACTTGTTAAAAAAAGCCCTTACAAGTTCTTACCAAGCCAAACAGGAGGTGACGGCAACCAACAAGTCTACAACCGTGGAGTGAAGTGTATCGGTGCCGCAACAACAACACGTGTCAAGCTGTAGTCGAAATATGTGGAGCTATAGGTGGGCTAAAGCAAGGAAGTACTAGAACCACGTTAGTTGCAAGCAAATTGAACAAACGCTCAATGACGTTATTATGCTGGTCCTAGGCTAGTACATGCTAGAGACGCGAGCCTGGACACAAACGAAGTCACTGAGCAGCAGCAAAGAAGGATCACAAGGATAGGAATAACAACAAAAGAAAAACTCTTCTCTTCTTCTTTCTCTTTCTTTTCTTTCTTTTTTCTGTCTTTCTTTTCTTTCTTTCTTTTCTTTCTTTCTTTCTTTCTTTTTTTTCTGTTTTTTTCTTTCAACTAGCACAAAACTGAAATTTTGCAACAAGAAATAACAAGCTACTTACAGCAATTAAATGTTTCCTTGGGAAGGGTGATTCAGTAGCAAAGTGAAACAAGTGGTTGTTTTGCAAAACCAGCAGACGCGCAAATCTCCAGGGCAATTGCGAAGCGCTCAGAATGAATTTGGGACCAAGCTCTGATCCGTTGGAAAGAGGACAAGTTAACCTTTCCAGATTGTATTTAAACTCCCTATTCAGACTCCTGACAAAGGAAATATGGTACTTTTGTTTTCAAGATAAAACAGGACTCCGAATCAAATTCTATCTTGATCTTGTTGGATTTCCTTTTTGTAGATGGAAATATGGACGTGGATGAAACCTCCAAGGACGTGGCTAGGATAATGGTGGTAAACAAAACAAAGGAATTTGAAAATCCACTCGGATTCCTAGAGAGAAACAAATAAACTCAAATCTGCGATGGTGACAGAAACGTGACTAGAACTCGAAACTCTAAACGACTAGACGCTAAGACCAGCAACTTGCACGACGATGCAACCGTTAATTCAATAAGCCCTAACTAAGCAGTAATAGTATTAAGCTCAAAGGGGTTTTGGGATTATGAAGAACTAATCTACTAATTTTGTTTTGGCTTTTTCTGGACCATAGGAGATTAAAAACAACAAAGAACTAGATGTCTCTCACCGATCAACCTTGCTCTGATTACCAATTGATATGAACCCACTAGGGTGAATCCTGATCTTTCGATGAGAGAAGGTGGATAACTCGATTTGGGGATGGAGATGACGTTCACGGCCCGACTACAACCATCCAAGGATGCTGCGCCTTAGCAACCGATACACCACCTCCAACAGCCGTCGCGATCTTGTGGAACACGATCAACCAAACCACTAGGGTAATTCCTGCAAGCAATTGAGGAACAAGCAAGAACAAGTAGAACAAGCAACTCAATTACAAATATGGAGATGAAAACCAATCTAAAATCACAAAGTTGGGGTTCTGAATCGAGTAGAACGGATGGTCTAGTCGACACACGCGTCTACAAGGAAGTAGCAATGGCTAAACTTTCAACAAAACAAAACCCCCATCTGTTTGTGGCGGCTCTAATCCTTACTAATACCTAGGGAAACGATCAGGGGGTGTTGGGGTCGTTCTCCAACCCTAGGACACGTCCCTAATGAACCCAACTTGATACATGGGCCATCAGCCCAAAATAGGGTGACACAGCACCAAAGGCAGAAAAGGCCCCGGCGTTGAAACGACGATTGCGGAAGCATCGGATAAGATATAGCCATGAGTCCAGATCCGTTGAAAAATAGACTTGATAAGCTTTCCAAAAAGTGCTAGAACGTCCCAATCCGAGTCCGTATGCGACCGTGGTGAACATCACAAGTTGGAACTGTCCTGGAGTCCGAATCCAGCCCCAAAACGTGTTGGATTTGATCTCTTTCTTTCCTTGGACCAAAAGTGACGTGGTGTCCAGGTGGAGGACGTTGGGAATACTTGGATTTGGTCCCCAATCAACTTCCTTAACCTTCCATGTTTTCCATATGCAATCAAACCTTTCCTTGATCCATGTAAGTAATTCTGAAAATGAAAATATACACATTTTATGGTGGAGCACCAATTCATCAAATGCATCAATGATAAGCCTCATATAGAATGGTTGCACCTTTTGTATAGAAGTGGTTGAGATGGTCATATTTGAGCCAATGATGTCCTCATCATGCTTGGTTTGCATTGAACATACCATAGGTCATAAATAGTTTTGGACGCACCCGATGGAAATCCTAAGTGACGTGGGTCGTGTGGAATCTCGTTTTAGTCCATTTGGAGCTACTGTTAGTGTTAGTGCAAAGTTGGAGCATGGTTTGCACCAAACATACCATAGGCATAGAACTTGTTTTGGACGAACTTCATCTGACTCCTAGGTGACGAGGCTCAAGGGGAAGCTCGGTTCTGTGTGTTTGGGGATAGTGCTTCTCTTGATGCAAGATTGGTGCTTGGTTTGCACCAAATGTAGCATAGGCATAGAAATCATTTTGGACGCACTCGAGGGGACTCCTAGGTGACGAGGCTCAAGTGCAAGCTCGATTCGGTACGTTTGGAGATAGTGCTACTCTTGATGCAAGATTGGTGCTCGGTTTGCGTCGAATGTGTCGTAGGTTCCGAAATAGTATTGGAGGCACCCGATGGAACTCCTAGGTTACGTGGGTCATGTGGAATCTTGTTTTGACCGGTTTTGAAACAGTGTTAGCGTCGGTGCAAGATAGGTGCTCGGTTTGCATCAAACGTACCATAGGTTCATAAATCGTTTTAGGAGCACCCGCGGTACTCCTAGGTGATGAGGGTTTGGTGGAGATCTGTTCGGTCTGTTTGGAGATAGTGCTACAGAAGATAGGTGCACGGTTTGCATTGAACGTACCATCGGTCATAAATAGTTTTGGACGCACCCGATGGAACTCGTAAGTGACGTGGGTCGTGTGGAATCTCATTTTAGTCCATTTGGAGATAGTGTTAGTGTGACTGCAAGGTTGGAGCACGGTTTGCACCGAACATACCATAGGCATAGAAATTGTTTTGGACGAACTCGATCCGACTCCTAGGTGACGAGGCTCAAGTGGAAGCTCGGTTCGGTCCGTTTGGGGATAGTGCTTCTCTTGATGCAAGATTGGTGCTTGGTTTGCACCAAATGTAGCATAGGCATAGAAATCATTTTGGACGCACTCGAGGGGACTCCTAGGTGACGAGGCTCAAGTGGAAGCACGATTCGGTACGTTTGGAGATAGTGCTACTCTTGATGCAAGATTGGTGCTCGGTTTGCGTCGAATGTGTCGTAGGTTCGGAAATAGTATTGGAGGCACCCGATGGAACTCCTAGGTTACGTGGGTCATGTGGAATCTTGTTTTGATCTGTTTTGAAACAGTGTTAGCGTCGGTGGAAGATAGGTGCTTGGTTTGCATTAAACGTACCATAGGTTCATAAATCGTTTTAGAAGCACCCGTGGTACTCCTAGGTGATGAGGGTCTGGTGGAGATCTGTTCGGTCCATTTCGGGATAGTGCTACAGAAGGTAGGTGCTCGGTTTGCATTGAACGTACCATAGGTCATAAATAGTTTTGGACGCACCCGATGGAAATCGTAAGTGACGTGGGTCGTGTGGAATCTCGTTTTAGTCCATTTGGAGCTAGTGTTAGTGTTAGTGCAAGGTTGGAGCACGGTTTGCACCAAACATACCATAGGCATAGAAATTGTTTTGGACGAACTTCATCCGACTCCGAGGTGACGAGGCTCAATGGGAAGCTCGGTTCGGTGTGTTTGGGGATAGTGCTTCTCTTGATGCAAGATTGGTGCTTGGTTTGCACCAAATGTAGCATAGGCATAGAAATCGTTTTGGACGCACTCGAGGGGACTCCTAGGTGACGAGGCTCAAGTGCAAGCTCGATTCGGTACGTTTGGAGATAGTGCTACTCTTGATGCAAGATTAGTGCTCGGTTTGCGTCGAATGTGTCGTAGGTTCGAAAATAGTATTGGAGGCACCTGATGGAACTCCTAGGTTATGTGGGTCATGTGGAATCTTGTTTTGATCTGTTTTGAAACAGTGTTAGCGTTGGTGCAAGATAGGTGCTCGGTTTGCATCAAACGTACCATAGGTTCATAAATCGTTTTAGAAGCACCCGCGGTACTCCTAGGTGATGAGGGTTTGGTGGAGATCTGTTCGGTCTGTTTGGAGATAGTGCTACAGAAGATAGGTGCACGGTTTGCTTTGAACGTACCATAGTTCATAAATAGTTTTGGACGCACCCGATGGAACTCGTAAGTGACGTGGGTCGTGTGGAATCTCATTTTAGTCCATTTGGAGATAGTGTTAGTGTCAGTGCAAGGTTGGAGCACGGTTTGCACCAAACATACCATAGGCATAGAAATCGTTGTGGACGAACTCGATCCGACTCCTAGGTGACAAGGCTCAAGTGGAAGCTCGGTTCGGTCCGTTTGGGGATAGTGCTTCTCTTGATGCAAGAATGGTGCTTGGTTTGCACCAAATGTAGCATAGGCATAGAAATCGTTTTGGACACACTCGAGGGGACTCCTAGGTGACGAGGCTCAAGTGGAAGCTCTATCCGGTACGTTTGGAGATAGTGCTACTCTTGATGCAAGATTGGTGCTCGGTTTACGTCGAATGTGCCGTAGGTTCGGAAATAGTATTGGAGGCACCCGATGGAACTCCTAGGTGACGTGGGTCATGTGGAATCTCATTTTGATCTATTTTGAGACAGTATTAGCGACGGTGCAAGATAGGTGCATGGTTTGAACTGAACGTACCATAGGCATAGAAATCGTTTTGGACACAATTGATGGGACTCATAGGTGACGAGGCTCAAGTGGAAGCTCGGTACGGTCCATTTGGAGATAGTGCTACTCAAGATGCATGATTGGTGCATGGTTTGCGTCGAATGTACCGTAGGCTCAGAAATAGTATTGGAGGCACCCGATGGAACTCCTAGGTTACGTGGGTCATGTGGAATCTTGTTTCGATCTGTTTTGAAACAGTGTTAGCGTCGGTGGAAGATAGGTGCTTGGTTTGCATCAAACGTACCATAGGTTCATAAATCGTTTTAGAAGCACCCGTGGTACTCCTAGGTGATGAGGGTCTGGTGGAGATCTGTTCGGTCCATTTCAGGATAGTGCTACAGAAGATAGGTGCTCGGTTTGCATTGAACGTACCATAGGTCATAAATAGTTTTGGACGCACCCGATGGAAATCGTAAGTGACGTGGGTCGTGTGGAATCTCGTTTTAGTCCATTTGGAGCTAGTGTTAGTGTTAGTGCAAGGTTGGAGCACGGTTTGCACCAAACATACCATAGGCATAGAAATTGTTTTGGACGAACTTCATCCGACTCCGAGGTGACGAGGCTCAAGGGGAAGCTCGGTTCGGTGTGTTTGGGGATAGTGCTTCTCTTGATGCAAGATTGGTGCTTGGTTTGCACCAAATGTAGCATAGGCATAGAAATCATTTTGGACACACTCGAGGGGACTCCTAGGTGATGAGGCTCAAGTGGAAGCTCGATCCGGTACGTTTGGAGATAGTGCTACTCTTGATGCAAGATTGGTGCTCGGTTTGCGTCGAATGTGCCATAGGTTCGGAAATAGTATTGGAGGCACCCGATGGAACTCCTAGGTGACGTGGGTCATGTGGAATCTCGTTTTGATCTATTTTGAGACAGTATTAGCGACGGTGCAAGATAGGTGCACGGTTTGAACTGAACGTACCATAGGCATAGAAATCGTTTTGGACACAATCGATGGGACTCCTAGGTGACGAGGCTCAAGTGGAAGCTCGGTACGGTCCATTTGGAGATAGTTCTACTCAAGATGCATGATTGGTGCATGGTTTGCGTCGAATGTACCGTAGGCTCAGAAATAGTATTGGAGGCACCTGATGGAACTCCTAGGTTACGTGGGTCATGTGGAATCCTGTTTCGATCTGTTTTGAAACAGTGTTAGCGTCGGTGGAAGATAGGTGCTTGGTTTGCATCAAACGTACCATAGGTTCATAAATCGTTTTAGAAGCACCCGTGGTACTCCTAGGTGATGAGGGTCTGGTGGAGATCTGTTCAGTCTGTTTCGGGATAGTGCTATAGAAGATAGGTGCTCGGTTTGCATTGAACGTACCATAGGTCATAAATAGTTTTGGACGCACCCGATGGAAATCGTAAGTGACGTGGGTCGCGTGGAATCTCGTTTTAGTCCATTTAGAGCTAGTGTTAGTGTTAGTGCAAGGTTGGAGCACGGTTTGCACCAAACATACCATAGGCATAGAAATTGTTTTGGACAAACTTCATCCGACTCCGAGGTGACGAGGCTCAAGGGGAAGCTCGGTTCGGTGTGTTTGGGGATAGTGCTTCTCTTGAAGCAAGATTGGTGCTTGGTTTGCACCAAATGTAGCATAGGCATAGAAATCGTTTTGGACGCACTCGAGGGGACTCCTAGGTGACGAGGCTCAAGTGGAAGCTCGATTCGGTACATTTGGAGATAGTGCTACTCTTGATGTAAGATTGGTTCTCGGTTTACGTCGAATGTGCCATAGGCTCAGAAATAGTATTGGAGGCACCCGATGGGACTCCTAGTTGACGTGAGTCATGTGGAATCTCGTTTTGATCTATTTTGAGATAGTGTTCGCGTCGGTGCAAGATAGGTGCTCGGTTTGCATCAAACGTACCATAGGTTCATAAATCGTTTTAGAAGCACCCGCGGTACTCCTAGGTGATGAGGGTTTGGTGGAGATCTGTTCGGTCTGTTTGGAGATAGTGCTACAGAAGATAGGTGCACGGTTTGCATTGAACGTACCATAGGTCATAAATAGTTTTGGACGCACCCGATGGAACTCGTAAGTGACGTGGGTCGTGTGGAATCTCATTTTAGTCCATTTGGAGATAGTGTTAGTGTCAGTGCAAGGTTGGAGCACGGTTTGCACCGAACATACCATAGGCATAGAAATCGTTTTGGACGAACTCGATCCGACTCCTAGGTGACGAGGCTCAAGTGGAAGCTCGGTTCGGTCCGTTTGGGGATAGTGCTTCTCTTGATGCAAGATTGGTGCTTGGTTTGCACCAAATGTAGCATAGGCATAGAAATCATTTTGGACGCACTCGAGGGTACTCCTAGGTGACGAAGCTCAAGTGGAAGCTCGATCCGGTTCGTTTGGAGATAGTGCTACTCTTGATGCAAGATTGGTGCTCGGTTTGCGTCGCATGTGCCGTAGGTTCGGAAATAGTATTGGAGGCACCCGATGGAACTCCTAGGTGACGTGGGTCATGTGGAATCTCGTTTTGATCTATTTTGAGACAGTGTTAGCAACGGTGCAAGATAGGTGCACGGTTTGAACTGAACGTACCATAGGCATAGAAATCATTTTGGACACCATCGATGGGACTCCTAGGTGACGAGGCTCAAGTGGAAGCTCGGTACGGTCCATTTGGAGATAGTGCTACTCAAGATGCATGATTGGTGCATGGTTTGTGTCGAATGTACCGTAAGCTCAGAAATAGTATTGGAGGCACCCGATGGAACTCCTAGGTTACGTGGGTCATGTGGAATCTTGTTTCGATCTGTTTTGAAACAGTGTTAGCGTCGGTGAAGATAGGTGCTTGGTTTGCATCAAACGTACCATAGGTTCATAAATTGTTTTAGAAGCACCCGTGGTACTCCTAGGTGATGAGGGTTTGGTGGAGATCTGTTCGGTCCGTTTCGGGATAGTGCTACAGAAGATAGGTGCCCGGTTTGCATTGAACGTACCATAGGTCATAAATAGTTTTGGACGCACCCGATGGAAATCGTAAGTGACGTGGGTCGCGTGGAATCTCGTTTCAGTCTATTTAGAGCTAGTGTTAGTGTTAGTGCAAGGTTGGAGCACGGTTTGCACCAAACATACCATAGGCATAGAAATTGTTTTGGACAAACTTCATCCGACTCCTAGGTGACGAGGCTCAAGGGGAAGCTCGGTTCGGTGTGTTTGGGGATAGTGCTTCTCTTGATGCAAGATTGGTGCTTGGTTTGCACCAAATGTAGCATAGACATAGAAATCATTTTGGACGCACTCGAGGGGACTCCTAGGTGATGAGGCTCAAGTGGAAGCTCGATTCGGTACATTTGGAGATAGTGCTACCCTTGATGCAAGATGATGAGGACATCATTGGCTCAAATATGACCATGTCAACCACTTCTATACCAAAGGTGCAACCATTCTATATGAGGCTTATCATTGATGCGTTTGATGAATTGGTGCTCCACCATAAAATGTGTATATTTTTATTTTTAGAATTACTTACATGGATCAAGGAAAGGTTTGATTGCATATGGAAAGCATGGAAGGTTAATGAAGTTGATTGGGGACCAAATCCAAGTATTCCCAACGTCCTGCACCTGGACACCACGTCACTTTTGGTCCAAGGAAAGAAAGAGATCAAATCCAACACATTTTGGGGCTGGATTCGGACTCCAGGACAGCTCCAACTTGTGATGTTCACCACGGTCGCATACGGACTCGGATTGGGACGTTCTAGCACTTTTTGGAAAGCTTATCAAGTCTATTTTCCAACGGATCTGGACTCATGGCTATATCTTATCCGATGCTTCCGCAATCGTCGTTTCAACGCCGGGGCCTTTTCTGCCTTTGGTGCTGTGTCACCCTATTTTGGGCTGATGGCCCATGTATCAAGTTGGGTTCATTAGGGACGTGTCCTAGGGTTGGAGAACGACCCCAACACCCCTTGGTCGTTCCCCTAGGTATTAATAAGGATTAGAGCCGCCATAAATAGATTGGGTTTTGTTTTGTTGAAAGTTTAGCCATTGCTACTTCCTTGTAGACGCGTGTGTTGACTAGACCATCCGTTCTACTCGATTCAGAACCCCAACTTTGTGATTTCAGATTGGTTTTCATCTCCATATTTGCAATTGAGTTGCTTGTTCTACTTGTTCTTGCTTGTTCCTCGATTGCTTGCAGGAATTACCCTAGTGGTTTGGTTGATCGTGTTCCACAAGATCACGACAGCTGTTGGAGGTGGTGTATCGGTTGCTAAGGCGCAGCATCCTTGGATGGTTGTAGTCGGGCCGTGAACGTCATCTCCATCCCCAAATCGAGTTATCCACCTTCTCTCATCGAAAGATCAGGATTCACCCTAGCGGGTTCATATCACAAGATTGGTGCTCGGTTTACGTCGAATGTGCCATAGGCTCAGAAATAGTATTGGAGGCACCCGATGGGACTCCTAGGTGACGCGAGTCATGTGGAATCTCGTTTTGATCTATTTTGAGATAGTGTTAGCGTCGGTGCAAGATAGGTGCTCGGTTTGCATCAAACGTACCATAGGTTCATAAATCGTTTTAGAAGCACCCGCGGTACTCCTAGGTGATGAGGGTTTGGTGGAGATCTGTTCGGTCTGTTTGGAAATAGTGCTACAGAAGATAGGTGCACGGTTTGCATTGAACGTACCATAGGTCATAAATAGTTTTGGACGCACCCGATGGAACTCGTAAGTGACGTGGGTCGTGTGGAATCTCATTTTAGTCCATTTGGAGATAGTGTTAGTGTCAGTGCAAGGTTGGAGCACGGTTTGCACCGAACATACCATAGGCATAGAAATCGTTTTGGATGAACTCGATCCGACTCCTAGGTGACGAGGCTTAAGTGGAAGCTCGGTTCGGTCCGTTTGGGGATAGTGCTTATCTTGATGCAAGATTGGTGCTTGGTTTGCACCAAATGTAGCATAGGCATAGAAATCGTTTTTGGACGCACTCGAGGGGACTCCTAGGTGACGACGCTCAAGTGGAAGCTCGATCCGGTACGTTTGGAGATAGTGCTACTCTTGATGCAAGATTGGTGCTCGGTTTGCGTCGAATGTGCCGTAGGTTTGAAAATAGTATTGGTGGCACCCGATGGAACTCCTAGGTGACGTGGGTCATGTGGAATCTCGTTTTGATCTATTTTGAGACAGTATTAGCGACAGTGCAAGATAGGTGCACGGTTTGAACTGAACGTACCATAGGCATAGAAATCGTTTTGGACACAATTGATGGGACTCATAGGTGACGAGGCTCAAGTGGAAGCTCGGTACGGTCCATTTGGAGATAGTGCTACTCAAGATGCATGATTGGTGCATGGTTTGCGTCGAATGTACCGTAGGCTCAGAAATAGTATTGGAGGCACCCGATGGAACTCCTAGGTTACGTGGGTCATGTGGAATCTTGTTTCGATCTGTTTTGAAACAGTGTTAGCGTTGGTGGAAGATAGGTTCTTGGTTTGCATCAAACGTACCATAGGTTCATAAATCGTTTTAGAAGCACCCGTGGTACTCCTAGGTGATGAGGGTCTGGTGGAGAATTGTTCGGTCCATTTCGGGATAGTGCTACAGAAGATAGGTGCTTGGTTTGCATTGAACGTACCATAGGTCATAAATAGTTTTGGACGCACCCGATGGAAATCGTAAGTGACGTGGGTCGTGTGGAATCTTGTTTTAGTCCATTTGGAGCTAGTGCTAGTGTTAGTGCAAGGTTGGAGCACGGTTTGCACCAAACATACCATAGGCATAGAAATTGTTTTGGATGAACTTCATCCGACTCCGAGGTGACGAGGCTCAAGGGGAAGCTCGGTTCGGTGTGTTTGGGGATAGTGCTTCTCTTGATGCAAGATTGGTGCTTGGTTTGCACCAAATGTAGCATAGGCATAGAAATCGTTTTGGACGCACTCGAGGGGACTCCTAGGTGACGAGGCTCAAGTGCAAGCTCGATTCGGTACGTTTGGAGATAGTGCTACTCTTGATGCAAGATTGGTGCTCGGTTTGTGTCGAATGTGTCGTAGGTTCGGAAATAGTATTGGAGGCACCCAATGGAACTCCTAGGTTATGTGGGTCATGTGGAATCTTGTTTCGATCTGTTTTGAAACAGTGTTAGGGTCGGTGCAAGATAGGTGCTCGGTTTGCATCAATTGTACCATAGGTTCATAAATCGTTTTAGAAGCACCCGCGGTACTCCTAGGTGATGAGGGTTTGGTGCAGATCTGTTCGGTCTGTTTGGAGATAGTGCTACAGAAGATAGGTGCACGGTTTGCTTTGAACGTACCATAGGTCATAAATAGTTTTGGACGCACCCGATGGAACTCGTAAGTGACGTGGGTCGTGTGGAATCTCATTTTAGTCCATTTGGAGATAGTGTTAGTGTCAGTGCAAGGTTGGAGCACGGTTTGCACCGAACATACCATAGGCATAGAAATCGTTTTGGACGAACTCGATCCGACTCCTAGGTGACGAGGCTTAAGTGGAAGCTCGGTTCGGTCCGTTTGGGGATAGTGCTTCTCTTGATGCAAGATTGGTGCTTGGTTTGCACCAAATGTAGCATAGGCATAGAAATCGTTTTGGACGCACTCGAGGGGACTCCTAGGTGACGAAGCTCAAGTGGAAGCTCGATCCGGTACGTTTGGAGATAGTGCTACTCTTGATGCAAGATTGGTGCTCGGTTTGCGTCGAATGTGCCGTAGGTTCGGAAATAGTATTGGAGGCACCCGATGGAACTCCTAGGTGACGTGGGTCATGTGGAATCTCGTTTTGATCTATTTTGAGACAGTATTAGCGACGGTGCAAGATAGGTGCACGGTTTGAACTGACGTACCATAGGCATAGAAATTGTTTTGGACACAATTGATGGGACTCATAGGTGACGAGGCTCAAGTGGAAGCTCGGTACGGTCCATTTGGAGATAGTGCTACTCAAGATGCATGATTGGTGCATGGTTTGCGTCGAATGTACCGTAGGCTCAGAAATAGTATTGGAGGCACCCGATGGAACTCCTAGGTTACGTGGGTCATGTGGAATCTTGTTTCGATCTGTTTTGAAACAGTGTTAGCGTCGGTGGAAGATAGGTGCTTGGTTTGCATCAAACGTACCATAGGTTCATAAATCGTTTTAGAAGCACCCGTGGTACTCCTAGGTGATGAGGGTCTGGTGGAGATCTGTTCGGTCCATTTCAGGATAGTGCTACAGAAGATAGGTGCTCGGTTTGCATTGAACGTACCATAGGTCATAAATAGTTTTGGACGCACCCGATGGAAATCGTAAGTGACGTGGGTCGTGTGGAATCTCGTTTTAGTCCATTTGGAGCTAGTGTTAGTGTTAGTGCAAGGTTGGAGCACGGTTTGCACCAAACATACCATAGGCATAGAAATTGTTTTGGACGAACTTCATCTGACTCCGAGGTGACGAGGCTCAAGGGGAAGCTCGGTTCGGTGTGTTTGGGGATAGTGCTTCTCTTGATGCAAGATTGGTGCTTGGTTTGCGCCAAATGTAGCATAGGCACAGAAATCGTTTTGGACGCACTCGAGGGGACTCCTAGGTGACGAGGCTCAAGTGGAAGCTCGATCCGGTACGTTTGGAGATAGTGCTACTCTTGATGCAAGATTGGTGCTCGGTTTGCGTCGAATGTGCCATAGGTTCGGAAATAGTATTGGAGGCACCCGATGGAACTCCTAGGTGACGTGGGTCATGTGGAATCTCGTTTTGATCTATTTTGAGACAGTATTAGCGACGGTGCAAGATAGGTGCACGGTTTGAACTGAACGTACCATAGGCATAGAAATCGTTTTGGACACAATCGATGGGACTCCTAGGTGACGAGGCTCAAGTGGAAGCTCGGTATGGTCCATTTGGAGATAGTGCTACTCAAGATGCATGATTGGTGCACGGTTTGCGTCGAATGTACCGTAGGCTCAGAAATAGTATTGGAGGCTCCCGATGGAACTCCTAGGTTACGTGGGTCATGTGGAATCTTGTTTCGATCTGTTTTGAAACAGTGTTAGCGTCGGTGGAAGATAGGTGCTTGGTTTGCATCAAACGTACCATAGGTTCATAAATCGTTTTAGAAGTACCCGTGGTACTCCTAGGTGATGAGGGTCTGGTGGAGATCTGTTCGGTTTGTTTCGGGATAGTGCTATAGAAGATAGGTGCTCGGTTTGCATTGAACGTACCATAGGTCATAAATAGTTTTGGACGCACCCGATGGAAATCGTAAGTGACGTGGGTCGCGTGGAATCTCGTTTCAGTCCATTTAGAGCTAGTGTTAGTGTTAGTGCAAGGTTGGAGCACGGTTTGCACCAAACATACCATAGGCATAGAAATTGTTTTGGACAAACTTCATCCGACTCCTAGGTGACGAGGCTCAAGGGGAAGCTCGGTTCGGTGTGTTTGGGGATAGTGCTTCTCTTGAAGCAAGATTGGTGCTTGGTTTGCACCAAATGTAGCATAGGCATAGAAATCATTTTGGACGCACTCGAGGGGACTCCTAGGTGACGAGGCTCAAGTGGAAGCTCGATTCGGTACATTTGGAGATAGTGCTACTCTTGATGTAAGATTGGTTCTCGGTTTACGTCGAATGTGCCATAGGCTCAGAAATAGTATTGGAGGCACCCGATGGGACTCCTAGGTGACGTGAGTCATGTGGAATCTCGTTTTGATCTACTTTGAGATAGTGTTCGCGTCGGTGCAAGATAGGTCCTCGGTTTGCATCAAACGTACCATAGGTTCATAAATCATTTTAGAAGCACCCGCGGTACTCCTAGGTGATGAGGGTTTGGTGGAGATCTGTTCGGTCTGTTTGGAGATAGTGCTACAGAAGATAGGTGCACGGTTTGCATTGAACGTACCATAGGTCATAAATAGTTTTGGACGCACCCGATGGAACTCGTAAGTGATGTGGTTCGTGTGGAATCTCATTTTAGTCCATTTGGAGATAGTGTTAGTGTGAGTGCAAGGTTGGAGCACGGTTTGCACCGAACATACCATAGGCATAGAAATCATTTTGGACGAACTCGATCCGACTCCTAGGTGACGAGGCTCAAGTGGAAGCTCGGTTCGGTCCGTTTGGGGATAGTGCTTCTCTTGATGCAAGATTGGTGCTTGGTTTGCACCAAATGTAGCATAGGCATAGAAATCGTTTTGGACGCACTCGAGGGGACTCCTAGGTGACGAAGCTCAAGTGGAAGCTCGATCCGGTACGTTTGGAGATAGTGCTACTCTTGATGCAAGATTGGTGCTCGGTTTGCGTCACATGTGCCGTAGGTTCGGAAATAGTATTGGAGGCACCCGATGGAACTCCTAGGTGACGTGGGTCATGTGGAATCTCGTTTTGATCTATTTTGAGACAGTGTTAGCGACGGTGCAAGATAGGTGCACGGTTTGAACTGAACGTACCATAGGCGTAGAAATCGTTTTGGACACCATCGATGGGACTCCTAGGTGACGTGAGTCATGTGGAATCTCGTTTTGATCTATTTTGAGATAGTGTTCGCGTCGGTGCAAGATAGGTGCTCGGTTTGCATCAAACGTACCATAGGTTCATAAATTGTTTTAGAAGCACCCGCGGTACTCCTAGGTGATGAGGGTTTGGTGGAGATCTGTTCGGTCTGTTTGGAGATAGTGCTACAGAGGATAGGTGCACGGTTTGCATTGAACGTACCATAGGTCATAAATAGTTTTGGACGCACCCGATGGAACTCGTAAGTGACGTGGGTCGTATGGAATCTCATTTTAGTCCATTTGGAGATAGTGTTAGTGTCAGTGCAAGGTTGGAGCACGGTTTGCACCGAACATACCATAGGCATAGAAATCGTTTTGGATGAACTCGATCCGACTCCTAGGTGACGAGGCTCAAGTGGAAGCTCGGTTCGGTCCGTTTGGGGATAGTGCTTCTCTTGATGCAAGATTGGTGCTTGGTTTGCACCAAATGTAGCATAGGCATAGAAATCGTTTTGGACGCACTCGAGGGGACTCCTAGGTGACGAAGCTCAAGTGGAAGCTCGATCCGGTACGTTTGGAGATAGTGCTACTCTTGATGCAAGATTGGTGCTCGGTTTGCGTCGAATGTGCCGTAGGTTCGGAAATAGTATTGGAGGCACCCGATGGAACTCCTAGGTGACGTGGGTCATGTGGAATCTCGTTTTGATCTATTTTGAGACAGTATTAGCGACGGTGCAAGATAGGTGCACGGTTTGAACTGACGTACCATAGGCATAGAAATCGTTTTGGACACAATTGATGGGACTCATAGGTGACGAGGCTCAAGTGGAAGCTCGGTACGGTCCATTTGGAGATAGTGCTACTCAAGATGCATGATTGGTGCATGGTTTGCGTCGAATGTACCGTAGGCTCAGAAATAGTATTGGAGGCACCCGATGGAACTCCTAGGTTACGTGGGTCATGTGGAATCTTGTTTCGATCTGTTTTGAAACAGTGTTAGCGTCGGTGGAAGATAGGTGCTTGGTTTGCATCAAACGTACCATAGGTTCATAAATTGTTTTAGAAGCACCCGTGGTACTCCTAGGTGATGAGGGTCTGGTGGAGATCTGTTCGGTCCGTTTCGGGATAGTGCTACAGAAGATAGGTGCTCGGTTTGCATTGAACATACTATAGGTCATAAATAGTTTTGGACGCACCCGATGGAAATCGTAAGTGACGTGGGTCGTGTGGAATCTATTTTTAGTCCATTTAGAGCTAGTGTTAGTGTTAGTGCAAGGTTGGAGCACGGTTTGCACCAAACATACCATAGGCATAGAAATTGTTTTGGACAAACTTCATCCGACTCCTAGGTGACGAGGCTCAAGGGGAAGCTCGGTTCGGTGTGTTTGGGGATAGTGCTTCTCTTGATGCAAGATTGGTGCTTGGTTTGCACCAAATGTAGCATAGGCATAGAAATCGTTTTGGACGCACTCGAGGGGACTCCTAGGTGACGAGGCTCAAGTGGAAGCTCGATTCGGTACATTTGGAGATAGTGCTACTCTTGATGTAAGATTGGTTCTCGGTTTACGTCGAATGTGCCATAGGCTCAGAAATAGTACTGGAGGCACCCGATGGGACTCCTAGGTGACGTGAGTCATGTGGAATCTCGTTTTGATCTATTTTGAGATAGTGTTCGCGTCGGTGCAAGATAGGTGCTCGGTTTGCATCAAACGTACCATAGGTTCATAAATTGTTTTAGAAGCACCCGCGGTACTCCTAGGTGATGAGGGTTTGGTGGAGATCTGTTCGGTCTGTTTGGAGATAGTGCTACAGAGGATAGGTGCACGGTTTGCATTGAACGTACCATAGGTCATAAATAGTTTTGGACGCACCCGATGGAACTCGTAAGTGACGTGGGTCGTATGGAATCTCATTTTAGTCCATTTGGAGATAGTGTTAGTGTCAGTGCAAGGTTGGAGCACGGTTTGCACCGAACATACCATAGGCATAGAAATCGTTTTGGATGAACTCGATCCGACTCCTAGGTGACGAGGCTCAAGTGGAAGCTCGGTTCGGTCCGTTTGGGGATAGTGCTTCTCTTGATGCAAGATTGGTGCTTGGTTTGCACCAAATGTAGCATAGGCATAGAAATCGTTTTGGACGCACTCGAGGGGACTCCTAGGTGACGAAGCTCAAGTGGAAGCTCGATCCGGTACGTTTGGAGATAGTGCTACTCTTGATGCAAGATTGGTGCTCGGTTTGCGTCGAATGTGCCGTAGGTTCGGAAATAGTATTGGAGGCACCCGATGGAACTCCTAGGTGACGTGGGTCATGTGGAATCTCGTTTTGATCTATTTTGAGACAGTATTAGCGACGGTGCAAGATAGGTGCACGGTTTGAACTGACGTACCATAGGCATAGAAATCGTTTTGGACACAATTGATGGGACTCATAGGTGACGAGGCTCAAGTGGAAGCTCGGTACGGTCCATTTGGAGATAGTGCTACTCAAGATGCATGATTGGTGCATGGTTTGCGTCGAATGTACCGTAGGCTCAGAAATAGTATTGGAGGCACCCGATGGAACTCCTAGGTTACGTGGGTCATGTGGAATCTTGTTTCGATCTGTTTTGAAACAGTGTTAGCGTCGGTGGAAGATAGGTGCTTGGTTTGCATCAAACGTACCATAGGTTCATAAATCGTTTTAGAAGCACCCGTGGTACTCCTAGGTGATGAGGGTCTGGTGGAGATCTGTTCGGTCCATTTCAGGATAGTGCTACAGAAGATAGGTGCTCGGTTTGCATTGAACGTACCATAGGTCATAAATAGTTTTGGACGCACCCGATGGAAATCGTAAGTGACGTGGGTCGTGTGGAATCTCGTTTTAGTCCATTTGGAGCTAGTGTTAGTGTTAGTGCAAGGTTGGAGCACGGTTTGCACCAAACATACCATAGGCATAGAAATTGTTTTGGACGAACTTCATCTGACTCCGAGGTGACGAGGCTCAAGGGGAAGCTCGGTTCGGTGTGTTTGGGGATAGTGCTTCTCTTGATGCAAGATTGGTGCTTGGTTTGCGCCAAATGTAGCATAGGCACAGAAATCGTTTTGGACGCACTCGAGGGGACTCCTAGGTGACGAGGCTCAAGTGGAAGCTCGATCCGGTACGTTTGGAGATAGTGCTACTCTTGATGCAAGATTGGTGCTCGGTTTGCGTCGAATGTGCCATAGGTTCGGAAATAGTATTGGAGGCACCCGATGGAACTCCTAGGTGACGTGGGTCATGTGGAATCTCGTTTTGATCTATTTTGAGACAGTATTAGCGACGGTGCAAGATAGGTGCACGGTTTGAACTGAACGTACCATAGGCATAGAAATCGTTTTGGACACAATCGATGGGACTCCTAGGTGACGAGGCTCAAGTGGAAGCTCGGTATGGTCCATTTGGAGATAGTGCTACTCAAGATGCATGATTGGTGCACGGTTTGCGTTGAATGTACCGTAGGCTCAGAAATAGTATTGGAGGCACCCGATGGAACTCCTAGGTTACGTGGGTCATGTGGAATCTTGTTTCGATCTGTTTTGAAACAGTGTTAGCGTCGGTGGAAGATAGGTGCTTGGTTTGCATCAAACGTACCATAGGTTCATAAATCGTTTTAGAAGTACCCGTGGTACTCCTAGGTGATGAGGGTCTGGTGGAGATCTGTTCGGTTTGTTTCGGGATAGTGCTATAGAAGATAGGTGCTCGGTTTGCATTGAACGTACCATAGGTCATAAATAGTTTTGGACGCACCCGATGGAAATCGTAAGTGACGTGGGTCGCGTGGAATCTCGTTTCAGTCCATTTAGAGCTAGTGTTAGTGTTAGTGCAAGGTTGGAGCACGGTTTGCACCAAACATACCATAGGCATAGAAATTGTTTTGGACAAACTTCATCCGACTCCTAGGTGACGAGGCTCAAGGGGAAGCTCGGTTCGGTGTGTTTGGGGATAGTGCTTCTCTTGAAGCAAGATTGGTGCTTGGTTTGCACCAAATGTAGCATAGGCATAGAAATCATTTTGGACGCACTCGAGGGGACTCCTAGGTGACGAGGCTCAAGTGGAAGCTCGATTCGGTACATTTGGAGATAGTGCTACTCTTGATGTAAGATTGGTTCTCGGTTTACGTCGAATGTGCCATAGGCTCAGAAATAGTATTGGAGGCACCCGATGGGACTCCTAGGTGACGTGAGTCATGTGGAATCTCGTTTTGATCTACTTTGAGATAGTGTTCGCGTCGGTGCAAGATAGGTGCTCGGTTTGCATCAAACGTACCATAGGTTCATAAATCATTTTAGAAGCACCCGCGGTACTCCTAGGTGATGAGGGTTTGGTGGAGATCTGTTCGGTCTGTTTGGAGATAGTGCTACAGAAGATAGGTGCACGGTTTGCATTGAACGTACCATAGGTCATAAATAGTTTTGGACGCACCCGATGGAACTCGTAAGTGATGTGGTTCGTGTGGAATCTCATTTTAGTCCATTTGGAGATAGTGTTAGTGTGAGTGCAAGGTTGGAGCACGGTTTGCACCGAACATACCATAGGCATAGAAATCATTTTGGACGAACTCGATCCGACTCCTAGGTGACGAGGCTCAAGTGGAAGCTCGGTTCGGTCCGTTTGGGGATAGTGCTTCTCTTGATGCAAGATTGGTGCTTGGTTTGCACCAAATGTAGCATAGGCATAGAAATCGTTTTGGACGCACTCGAGGGGACTCCTAGGTGACGAAGCTCAAGTGGAAGCTTGATCCGGTACGTTTGGAGATAGTGCTACACTTGATGCAAGATTGGTGCTCGGTTTGCGTCACATGTGCCGTAGGTTCGGAAATAGTATTGGAGGCACCCGATGGAACTCCTAGGTGACGTGGGTCATGTGGAATCTCGTTTTGATCTATTTTGAGACAGTGTTAGCGATGGTGCAAGATAGGTGCACGGTTTGAACTGAACGTACCATAGGCGTAGAAATCGTTTTGGACACCATCGATGGGACTCCTAGGTGACGTGAGTCATGTGGAATCTCGTTTTGATCTATTTTGAGATAGTGTTCGCGTCGGTGCAAGATAGGTGCTCGGTTTGCATCAGACGTACCATAGGTTCATAAATCGTTTTAGAAGCACCCGCGGTACTCCTAGGTGATGAGGGTTTGGTGGAGATCTGTTCGGTCTGTTTGGAGATAGTGCTACAGAAGATAGGTGCACGGTTTGCATTGAACGTACCATAGGTCATAAATAGTTTTGGACGCACCCGATGGAACTCGTAAGTGACGTGGGTCGTGTGGAATCTCATTTTAGTCCATTTGGAGAGAGTGTTAGTGTCAGTGCAAGGTTGGAGCACGGTTTGCACCGAACATACCATAGGCATAGAAATCGTTTTGGACGAACTCGATCCGACTCCTAGGTGACGAGGCTCAAGTGGAAGCTCGGTTCGGTCCGTTTGGGGATAGTGCTTCTCTTGATGCAAGATTGGTGCTTGGTTTGCACCAAATGTAGCATAGGCATAAAAATAGTTTTGGACGCACTCGAGGGGACTCCTAGGTGACGAAGCTCAAGTGGAAGCTCGATCCGGTTCGTTTGGAGATAGTGCTACTCTTGATGCAAGATTAGTGCTCGGTTTGCGTCGCATGTGCCGTAGGTTCGGAAATAGTATTGGAGGCACCCGATGGAACTCCTAGGTGACGTGGGTCATGTGGAATCTCGTTTTGATCTATTTTGAGACAGTGTTAGCGATGGTGCAAGATAGGTGCACGGTTTGAACTGAATGTACCATAGGCATAGAAATCGTTTTGGACACCATCGATGGGACTCCTAGGTGACGAGGCTCAAGTGGAAGCTCGGTACGGTCCATTTGGAGATAGTGCTACTCAAGATGCATGATTGGTGCATGGTTTGTGTCGAATGTACCGTAAGCTCAGAAATAGTATTGGAGGCACCCGATGGAACTCCTAGGTTACGTGGGTCATGTGGAATCTTGTTTCGATCTGTTTTGAAACAGTGTTAGCGTCGGTGGAAGATAGGTGCTTGGTTTGCATCAAACGTACCATAGGTTCATAAATTGTTTTAGAAGCACCCGTGGTACTCCTAGGTGATGAGGGTCTGGTGGAGATCTGTTCGGTCCGTTTCGGGATAGTGCTACAGAAGATAGGTGCTCGGTTTGCATTGAACATACTATAGGTCATAAATAGTTTTGGACGCACCCGATGGAAATCGTAAGTGACGTGGGTCGTGTGGAATCTATTTTTAGTCCATTTAGAGCTAGTGTTAGTGTTAGTGCAAGGTTGGAGCACGGTTTGCACCAAACATACCATAGGCATAGAAATTGTTTTGGACAAACTTCATCCGACTCCTAGGTGACGAGGCTCAAGGGGAAGCTCGGTTCGGTGTGTTTGGGGATAGTGCTTCTCTTGATGCAAGATTGGTGCTTGGTTTGCACCAAATGTAGCATAGGCATAGAAATCGTTTTGGACGCACTCGAGGGGACTCCTAGGTGACGAGGCTCAAGTGGAAGCTCGATTCGGTACATTTGGAGATAGTGCTACTCTTGATGTAAGATTGGTTCTCGGTTTACGTCGAATGTGCCATAGGCTCAGAAATAGTACTAGAGGCACCCGATGGGACTCCTAGGTGACGTGAGTCATGTGGAATCTCGTTTTGATCTATTTTGAGATAGTGTTCGCGTCGGTGCAAGATAGGTGCTCGGTTTGCATCAAACGTACCATAGGTTCATAAATTGTTTTAGAAGCACCCGCGGTACTCCTAGGTGATGAGGGTTTGGTGGAGATCTGTTCGGTCTGTTTGGAGATAGTGCTACAGAGGATAGGTGCACGGTTTGCATTGAACGTACCATAGGTCATAAATAGTTTTGGACGCACCCGATGGAACTCGTAAGTGACGTGGGTCGTATGGAATCTCATTTTAGTCCATTTGGAGATAGTGTTAGTGTCAGTGCAAGGTTGGAGCACGGTTTGCACCGAACATACCATAGGCATAGAAATCGTTTTGGATGAACTCGATCCGACTCCTAGGTGACGAGGCTCAAGTGGAAGCTCGGTTCGGTCCGTTTGGGGATAGTGCTTCTCTTGATGCAAGATTGGTGCTTGGTTTGCACCAAATGTAGCATAGGCATAGAAATCGTTTTGGACGCACTCGAGGGGACTCCTAGGTGACGAAGCTCAAGTGGAAGCTCGATCCGGTTCGTTTGGAGATAGTGCTACTCTTGATGCAAGATTGGTGCTCGGTTTGCGTCGCATGTGCCGTAGGTTCGGATATAGTATTGGAGGCACCCGATGGAACTCCTAGGTGACGTGGGTTATGTGGAATCTCGTTTTGATCTATTTTGAGACAGTGTTAGCGACGGTGCAAGATAGGTGCACGGTTTGAACTGAACGTACCATAGGCATAGAAATCGTTTTGGACACCATCGATGGGACTCCTAGGTGACGAGGCTCAAGTGGAAGCTCGGTACGGTCCATTTGGAGATAGTGCTACTCAAGATGCATGATTGGTGCATGGTTTGTGTCGAATGTACCGTAAGCTCAGAAATAGTATTGGAGGCACCCGATGGAACTCCTAGGTTACGTGGGTCATGTGGAATCTTGTTTCGATCTGTTTTGAAACAGTGTTAGCGTCGGTGCAAGATAGGTGCTCGGTTTGCATCAAACGTACCATAGGTTCATAAATCGTTTTAGAAGCACCCGCGGTAGTCCTAGGTGATGAGGGTTTGGTGGAGATCTGTTCGGTCTGTTTAGAAATAGTGCTACAGAAGATAGGTGCACGGTTTGCATTGAACGTACCATAGGTCATAAATAGTTTTGGACGCACCCGATGGAACTCGTAAGTGACGTGGGTCATGTGGAATCTCATTTTAATCCATTTGGAGATAGTGTTAGTGTCAGTGCAAGGTTGGAGCACGGTTTGCACCGAACATACCATAGGCATAGAAATCGTTTTGGACGAACTCGATCCGACTCCTAGGTGACGAGGCTTAAGTCGAAGCTCGGTTCGGTCCGTTTGGGGATAGTGCTTCTCTTGATGCAAGATTGGTGCTTGGTTTGCACCAAATGTAGCATAGGCATAGAAATCATTTTGGACGCACTCGAGGGGACTCCTAGGTGACGAAGCTCAAGTGGAAGCTCGATCCGGTACGTTTGGAGATAGTGCTACTCTTGATGCAAGATTGGTGCTCGGTTTGCGTCGAATGTGCCGTAGGTTCGGAAATAGTATTGGAGGCACCCGATGGAACTCCTAGGTGACGTGGGTCATGTGGAATCTCGTTTTGATCTATTTCGAGACAGTATTAGCGACGGTGCAAGATAGGTGCACGGTTTGAGCTGAATGTACCATAGGCATAGAAATCGTTTTGGACACAATTGATGGGACTCATAGGTGACGAGGCTCAAGTGGAAGCTCGGTACAGTCCATTTGGAGATAGTGCTACTCAAGATGCATGATTGGTGCATGGTTTGCGTCGAATGTACCGTAGGCTCAGAAATAGTATTGGAGGCACCCGATGGAACTCCTAGGTTACGTGGGTCATGTGGAATCTTGTTTCGATCTGTTTTGAAACAGTGTTAGCGTCGGTGGATGATAGGTTCTTGGTTTGCATCAAACGTACCATAGGTTCATA
Organism: Saccharum spontaneum; assembly: GCA_022457205.1. Lineage (NCBI taxonomy): Eukaryota > Viridiplantae > Streptophyta > Magnoliopsida > Poales > Poaceae > Saccharum > Saccharum spontaneum. The sequence continues at coordinate 31,869,442 of CM039591.1, read as the reverse complement.
AATCGTTTTAGAAGCACCCGTGGTACTCTTAGGTGATGAGGGTCTGGTGGAGATCTGTTCGGTCCGTTTTGGGATAGTGCTACAGAAGATAGGTGCTCGGTTTGCATTGAACGTACCATAGGACATAAATAGTTTTGGACGCACCCGATGGAAATCGTAAGTGACGTGGGTCGTGTGGAATCTCATTTTAGTCCATTTAGAGCTAGTGTTAGTGTTAGTGCAAGGTTGTAGCACGGTTTGCACCAAACATACCATAGGCATAGAAATTGTTTTGGACAAACTTCATCCGACTCCTAGGTGACGAGGCTCAAGGGGAAGCTCGGTTCGGTGTGTTTGGGGATAGTGCTTCTCTTGATGCAAGATTGGTGCTTGGTTTGCACCAAATGTAGCATAGGCATAGAAATCGTTTTAGACGCACTCGATGGGACTTCTAGGTGACGAGGCTCAAGTGGAAGCTCGATTCGGTACATTTGGAGATAGTGCTACTCTTGATGCAAGATTGATGCTCGGTTTACGTCGAATGTGCCATAGCCTCAGAAATAGTATTGGAGGCACCCGATGGGACTCCTAGGTGACGTGAGTCAAGTGGAATCTCGTTTTGATCTATTTTGAGATAGTGTTAGCGTCAATGCAAGATAGGTGCTCGGTTTGCATCAAATGTACCATAGGTTCATAAATCGTTTTAGAAGCACCCGCGGTACTCCTAGGTGATGAGGGTTTGGTGGAGATCTGTTCGGTCTGTTTGGAGATAGTGCTACAGAAGATAGGTGCACGGTTTGCATTGAACGTACCATGGGTCATAAATAGTTTTGGACGCACATGATGGAACTCGTAAGTGACGTGGGTCGTGTGGAATCTCATTTTAGTCCATTTGGAGATAGTGTTACTGTCAGTGCAAGGATGTAGCACGGTTTGCACCGAACATACCATAGGCATAGAAATCATTTTGGACGAACTCGATCCGACTCCTAGGTGACGAGGCTCAAGTGGAAGCTCGGTTCAGTCCGTTTGGGGATAGTGCTTCTCTTGATGCAAGATTGGTGCTTGGTTTGCACCAAATGTAGCATAGGCATAGAAATTATTTTGGACACACTCGAGGGGACTCCTAGGTGACGAGGCTCAAGTGGAAGCTCGATCCGGTATGTTTGGAGATAGTGCTACTCTTGATGCAAGATTGGTGCTCGGTTTGCGTCGAATGTGCCGTAGGTTCAGAAATAGTATTGGAGGCACCTGATGGAACTCCTAGGTGACGAGGCTCATGTGGAAGCTCGGTTCGGTCCATTTGGGGATAGTGGTTCTCTTGATGCAAGATTGGTGCTTGGTTTGCACCAAATGTAGCATAGGCATAGAAATCGTTTTGGACGCACTCGAGGGGACTCCAAGGTGACGAGGCTCAAGTGGAAGCTCGATTCGATACATTTGGAGATAGTGCTACTCTTGATGTAAGATTGGTTCTCGGTTTACGTAGAATGTGCCATAGGCTCAGAAATAGTATTGGAGGCACCCGATGGGACTCCTAGGTGACGTGAGTCATGTGGAATCTCGTTTTGATCTATTTTGAGATAGTGTTCGCGTCGGTGCAAGATAGGTGCTCGGTTTGCATCAAACGTACCATAGGTTCATAAATCGTTTTAGAAGCACCCGCGGTACTCCTAGGTGATGAGGGTTTGGTGGAGATCTGTTCGGTCTGTTTGGAGATAGTGCTACAGAAGATAGGTGCACGGTTTGCATTGAACGTACCATAGGTCATAAATAGTTTTGGACGCACCCGATGGAACTCGTAAGTGACGTGGGTCGTGTGGAATCTCATTTTAGTCCATTTGGAGATAGTGTTAGTGTCAGTGCAAGGTTGGAGCACGGTTTGCACCGAACATACCATAGGCATAGAAATCGTTTTGGACGAACTCGATCCGACTCCTAGGTGACGAGGCTCAAGTGGAAGCTCGGTTCGGTCCGTTTGGGGATAGTGCTTCTCTTGATGCAAGATTGGTGCTTGGTTTGCACCAAATGTAGCATAGGCATAGAAATAGTTTTGGACGCACTCGAGGGGACTCCTAGGTGACGAAGCTCAAGTGGAAGCTCGATCCGGTTCGTTTGGAGATAGTGCTACTCTTGATGCAAGATTAGTGCTCGGTTTGCGTCGCATGTGCCGTAGGTTCGGAAATAGTATTGGAGGCACCCGATGGAACTCCTAGGTGACGTGGGTCATGTGGAATCTCGTTTTGATCTATTTTGAGATAGTGTTAGCGACGGTGCAAGATAGGTGCACGGTTTGAACTGAATGTACCATAGGCATAGAAATCGTTTTGGACACCATCGATGGGACTCCTAGGTGACGAGGCTCAAGTGGAAGCTCGGTACGGTCCATTTGGAGATAGTGCTACTCAAGATGCATGATTGGTGCATGGTTTTTGTCGAATGTACCGTAAGCTCAGAAATAGTATTGGAGGCACCCGATGGAACTCCTAGGTTACGTGGGTCATGTGGAATCTTGTTTCGATCTGTTTTGAAACAGTGTTAGCGTCGGTGGAAGATAGGTGCTTGGTTTGCATCAAACGTACCATAGGTTCATAAATCGTTTTAGAAGCACCCGTGGTACTCCTAGGTGATGAGGGTCTGGTGGAGATCTGTTCGGTCCGTTTCGGGATAGTGCTACAGAAGATAGGTGCTCGATTTGCATTGAACATACCATAGGTCATAAATAGTTTTGGACGCACCCGATGGAAATCGTAAGTGACGTGGGTCGTGTGGAATCTAGTTTTAGTCCATTTAGAGCTAGTGTTAGTGTTAGTGCAAGGTTGGAGCACGGTTTTCACCAAACATACCATAGGCATAGAAATTGTTTTGGACAAACTTCATCCGACTCCTAGGTGACGAGGCTCAAGGGGAAGCTCAGTTCGGTGTGTTTGGGGATAGTGCTTCTCTTGATGCAAGATTGGTGCTTGGTTTGCACCAAATGTAGCATAGGCATAGAAATCGTTTTGGACGCACTCGAGGGGACTCCTAGGTGACGAGGCTCAAGTGGAAGCTCGATTCGGTACATTTGGAGATAGTGCTACTCTTGATGTAAGATTGGTTCTCGGTTTACGTCGAATGTGCCATAGGCTCAGAAATAGTACTGGAGGCACCCGATGGGACTCCTAGGTGACGTGAGTCATGTGGAATCTCGTTTTGATCTATTTTGAGATAGTGTTCGCATCGGTGCAAGATAGGTGCTCGGTTTGCATCAAACGTACCATAGGTTCATAAATTGTTTTAGAAGCACCCGCGGTACTCCTAGGTGGTGAGGGTTTGGTGGAGATCTGTTCGGTCTGTTTGGAGATAGTGCTACAGAAGATAGGTGCACGGTTTGCATTGAACGTACCATAGGCCATAAATAGTTTTGGACGCACCCGATGGAACTCGTAAGTGACGTGGGTCGTGTGGAATCTCATTTTAGTCCATTTGGAGATAGTGTTAGTGTCAGTGCAAGGTTGGAGCACGGTTTGCACTGAACATACCATAGGCATAGAAATCGTTTTGGATGAACTCGATCCGACTCCTAGGTGACGAGGCTCAAGTGGAAGCTCGGTTCGGTCCGTTTGGGGATAGTGCTTCTCTTGATGCAAGATTGGTGCTTGGTTTGCACCAAATGTAGCATAGGCATAGAATTTGTTTTGGACACACTCGAGGGGACTCCTAGGTGACGAGGCTCAAGTCGAAGCTCGATCCGGTATGTTTGGAGATAGTGCTACTCTTGATGCAAGATTGGTGCTCGGTTTGCGTCGAATGTGCCGTAGGTTCAGAAATAGTATTGGAGGCACCTGATGGAACTCCTAGGTGACGAGGCTCAAGTGGAAGCTCGGTTCGGTCCATTTGGGGATAGTGGTTCTCTTGATGCAAGATTGGTGCTTGGTTTGCACCAAATGTAGCATAGGCATAGAAATCGTTTTGGACGCACTCGAGGGGACTCCAAGGTGACGAGGCTCAAGTGGAAGCTCGATTCGATACATTTGGAGATAGGTGCACGGTTTGCATTGAACGTACCATAGGTCATAAATAGTTTTGGACGCACCCGATGGAACTCGTAAGTGATGTGTTTCGTGTGGAATCTCATTTTAGTCCATTTGGAGATAGTGTTAGTGTGAGTGCAAGGTTGGAGCACGGTTTGCCCCGAACATACCATAGGCATAGAAATCGTTTTGGACGAACTCGATCCGACTCCTAGGTGACGAGGCTCAAGTGGAAGCTCGGTTCGGTCCGTTTGGGGATAGTGCTTCTCTTGATGCAAGATTGCTGCTTGGGTTGCACCAAATGTAGCATAGGCATAGAAATCGTTTTGGACGCACTCGAGGGGACTCCAAGGTGACGAGGCTCAAGTGGAAGCTCGATTCGATACATTTGGAGATAGGTGCACGGTTTGCATTGAACGTACCATAGGTCATAAATAGTTTTGGACGCACCCGATGGAACTCGTAAGTGATGTGGTTCGTGTGGAATCTCATTTTAGTCCATTTGGAGATAGTGTTAGTGTGAGTGCAAGGTTGGAGCACGGTTTGCCCCGAACATACCATAGGCATAGAAATCATTTTGGACGAACTCGATCCGACTCCTAGGTGACGAGGCTCAAGTGGAAGCTCGGTTCGGTCCGTTTGGGGATAGTGCTTCTCTTGATGCAAGATTGGTGCTTGGTTTGCACCAAATGTAGCATAGGCATAGAAATCGTTTTGGACGCACTCGAGGGGACTCCTAGGTGACGAAGCTCAAGTGGAAGCTCGATCCGGTTCGTTTGGAGATAGTGCTACTCTTGATGCAAGATTGGTGCTCGGTTTGCGTCGCATGTGCCGTAGGTTCGGAAATAGTATTGGAGGCACCCGATGGAACTCCTAGGTGACGTGGGTCATGTGGAATCTCGTTTTGATCTATTTTGAGACAGTGTTAGCGACGGTGCAAGATAGGTGCACGGTTTGAACTGAACGTACCATAGGCATAGAAATCGTTTTGGACACCATCGATGGGACTCCTAGGTGACGTGAGTCATGTGGAATCTCGTTTTGATCTATTTTGAGATAGTGTTCGCGTCGGTGCAAGATAGGTGCTCGGTTTGCATCAAACGTACCATAGGTTCATAAATCGTTTTAGAAGCACCCGCGGTACTCCTAGGTGATGAGGGTTTGGTGGAGATCTGTTCGGTCTGTTTGGAGATAGTGCTACAGAAGATAGGTGCACGGTTTGCATTGAACGTACCATAGGTCATAAATAGTTTTGGACGCACCCGATGGAACTCGTAAGTGACGTGGGTCGTGTGGAATCTCATTTTAGTCCATTTGGAGATAGTGTTAGTGTCAGTGCAAGGTTGGAGCACGGTTTGCACTGAACATACCATAGGCATAGAAATCGTTTTGGACGAACTCGATCCGACTCCTAGGTGACGAGGCTCAAGTGGAAGCTCGGTTCGGTCCGTTTGGGGATAGTGCTTCTCTTGATGCAAGATTGGTGCTTGGTTTGCACCAAATGTAGCATAGGCATAGAAATCGTTTTGGACGCACTCGAGGGGACTCCTAGGTGACGAAGCTCAAGTGGAAGCTCGATCCGGTTCGTTTGGAGATAGTGCTACTCTTGATGCAAGATTGGTGCTCGGTTTGCGTCGCATGTGCCGTAGGTTCGGAAATAGTATTGGAGGCACCCGATGGAACTCCTAGGTGACGTGGGTCATGTGGAATCTCGTTTTGATCTATTTTGAGACAGTGTTAGCGACGGTGCAAGATAGGTGCACGGTTTGAACTGAACGTACCATAGGCATAGAAATCGTTTTGGACACCATCGATGGGACTCCTAGGTGACGTGAGTCATGTGGAATCTCGTTTTGATCTATTTTGAGATAGTGTTCGCGTCGGTGCAAGATAGGTGCTCGGTTTGCATCAAACGTACCATAGGTTCATAAATTGTTTTAGAAGCACCCGCGGTACTCCTAGGTGGTGAGGGTTTGGTGGAGATCTGTTCGGTCTGTTTGGAGATAGTGCTACAGAAGATAGGTGCACGGTTTGCATTGAACGTACCATAGGTCATAAATAGTTTTGGACGCACCCGATGGAACTCGTAAGTGACGTGGGTCGTGTGGAATCTCATTTTAGTCCATTTGGAGATAGTGTTAGTGTCAGTGCAAGGTTGGAGCACGGTTTGCACCGAACATACCATAGGCATAGAAATCGTTTTGGATGAACTCGATCCGACTCCTAGGTGACGAGGCTCAAGTGGAAGCTCGGTTCGGTCCGTTTGGGGATAGTGCTTCTCTTGATGCAAGATTGGTGCTTGGTTTGCACCAAATGTAGCATAGGCACAGAAATCGTTTTGGACGCACTCGAGGGGACTCCTAGGTGACGAAGCTCAAGTGGAAGCTCGATCCGGTTCGTTTGGAGATAGTGCTACTCTTGATGCAAGATTGGTGCTCGGTTTGCGTCGCATGTGCCGTAGGTTCGGATATAGGATTGGAGGCACCCGATGGAACTCCTAGGTGACGTGGGTTATGTGGAATCTCGTTTTGATCTATTTTGAGACAGTGTTAGCGACGGTGCAAGATAGGTGCACGGTTTGAACTGAACGTACCATAGGCATAGAAATCGTTTTGGACACCATCGATGGGACTCCTAGGTGACGAGGCTCAAGTGGAAGCTTGGTACGGTCCATTTGGAGATAGTGCTACTCAAGATGCATGATTGGTGCATGGTTTGTGTCGAATGTACCGTAAGCTCAGAAATAGTATTGGAGGCACCCGATGGAACTCCTAGGTTACGTGGGTCATGTGGAATCATGTTTCGATCTGTTTTGAAACAGTGTTAGCGTCGGTGGAAGATAGGTGCTCGGTTTGCATCAAACGTACCATAGGTTCATAAATCGTTTTAGAAGCACCCGCGGTACTCCTAGGTGATGAGGGTCTGGTGGAGATCTGTTCAGTCTGTTTAGAAATAGTGCTACAGAAGATAGGTGCACGGTTTGCATTGAACGTACCATAGGTCATAAATAGTTTTGGACGCACCCGATGGAACTCGTAAGTGACGTGGGTCGTGTGGAATCTCATTTTAGTCCATTTGGAGATAGTGTTAGTGTCAGTGCAAGGTTGGAGCACGGTTTGCACCGAACATACCATAGGCATAGAAATCGTTTTGGATGAACTCGATCCGACTCCTAGGTGACGAGGCTCAAGTGGAAGCTCGGTTCGGTCCGTTTGGGGATAGTGCTTCTCTTGATGCAAGATTGGTGCTTGGTTTGCACCAAATGTAGCATAGGCACAGAAATCGTTTTGGACGCACTCGAGGGGACTCCTAGGTGACGAAGCTCAAGTGGAAGCTCGATCCGGTTCGTTTGGAGATAGTGCTACTCTTGATGCAAGATTGGTGCTCGGTTTGCGTCGCATGTGCCGTAGGTTCGGATATAGGATTGGAGGCACCCGATGGAACTCCTAGGTGACGTGGGTTATGTGGAATCTCGTTTTGATCTATTTTGAGACAGTGTTAGCGACGGTGCAAGATAGGTGCACGGTTTGAACTGAACGTACCATAGGCATAGAAATCGTTTTGGACACCATCGATGGGACTCCTAGGTGACGAGGCTCAAGTGGAAGCTCGGTACGGTCCATTTGGAGATAGTGCTACTCAAGATGCATGATTGGTGCATGGTTTGTGTCGAATGTACCGTAAGCTCAGAAATAGTATTGGAGGCACCCGATGGAACTCCTAGGTTACGTGGGTCATGTGGAATCATGTTTCGATCTGTTTTGAAACAGTGTTAGCGTCGGTGGAAGATAGGTGCTCGGTTTGCATCAAACGTACCATAGGTTCATAAATCGTTTTAGAAGCACCCGCGGTACTCCTAGGTGATGAGGGTCTGGTGGAGATCTGTTCAGTCTGTTTAGAAATAGTGCTACAGAAGATAGGTGCACGGTTTGCATTGAACGTACCATAGGTCATAAATAGTTTTGGACGCACCCGATGGAACTCGTAAGTGACGTGGGTCGTGTGGAATCTCATTTTAATCCATTTGGAGATAGTGTTAGTGTCAGTGCAAGGTTGGAGCACGGTTTGCACCGAACATACCATAGGCATAGAAATCGTTTTGGACGAACTCGATCCGACTCCTAGGTGACGAGGCTCAAGGGGAAGCTCGGTTCGGTCCGTTTGGGGATAGTGCTTCTCTTGATGCAAGATTGGTGCTTGGTTTGCACCAAATGTAGCATAGGCATAGAAATCGTTTTGGACGCACTCGATGGGACTCCTAGGTGATGAGGCTCAAGTGGAAGCTCGATTCGGTACATTTGGAGATAGTGCTACTCTTGATGCAAGATTGGTGCTCGGTTTGCGTCGAATGTGCCGTAGGTTCGGAAATAGTATTGGACGCACCCGATGGAACTCCTAGGTGACGTGGGTCATGTGGAATCTCGTTTTGATCTATTTCGAGACAGTATTAGCGACGGTGCAAGATAGGTGCACGGTTTGAGCTGAACGTACCATAGGCATAGAAATCGTTTTGGACACAATTGATGGGACTCATAGGTGACGAGGCTCAAGTGGAAGCTCGGTACAGTCCATTTGGAGATAGTGCTACTCAAGATGCATGATTGGTGCATGGTTTGCGTCGAATGTACCGTAGGCTCAGAAATAGTATTGGAGGCACCCGATGGAACTCCTAGGTTACGTGGGTCATGTGGAATCTTGTTTCGATCTGTTTTGAAACAGTGTTAGCGTCGGTGGATGATAGGTTCTTGGTTTGCATCAAACGTATCATAGGTTCATAAATCGTTTTAGAAGCACCCGTGGTACTCTTAGGTGATGAGGGTCTGGTGGAGATCTGTTCGGTCCGTTTTGGGATAGTGCTACAGAAGATAGGTGCTCGGTTTGCATTGAACGTACCATAGGTCATAAATAGTTTTGGACGCACCCGATGGAAATCGTAAGTGACGTGGGTCGTGTGGAATCTCATTTTAGTCCATTTAGAGCTAGTGTTAGTGTTAGTGCAAGGTTGTAGCACGGTTTGCACCAAACATACCATAGGCATAGAAATTGTTTTGGACAAACTTCATCCGACTCCTAGGTGACGAGGCTCAAGGGGAAGCTCGGTTCGGTGTGTTTGGGGATAGTGCTTCTCTTGATGCAAGATTGGTGCTTGGTTTGCACCAAATGTAGCATAGGCATAGAAATCGTTTTAGACGCACTCGATGGGACTTCTAGGTGACGAGGCTCAAGTGGAAGCTCGATTCGGTACATTTGGAGATAGTGCTACTCTTGATGCAAGATTGGTGCTCGGTTTACGTCGAATGTGCCATAGCCTCAGAAATAGTATTGGAGGCACCCGATGGGACTCCTAGGTGACGTGAGTCAAGTGGAATCTCGTTTTGATCTATTTTGAGATAGTGTTAGCGTCAATGCAAGATAGGTGCTCGGTTTGCATCAAATGTACCATAGGTTCATAAATCGTTTTAGAAGCACCCGCGGTACTCCTAGGTGATGAGGGTTTGGTGGAGATCTGTTCGGTCTGTTTGGAGATAGTGCTACAGAAGATAGGTGCACGGTTTGCATTGAACATACCATAGGTCATAAATAGTTTTGGACGCACATGATGGAACTCGTAAGTGACGTGGGTCGTGTGGAATCTCATTTTAGTCCATTTGGAGATAGTGTTACTGTCAGTGCAAGGATGGAGCACGGTTTGCACCGAACATACCATAGGCATAGAAATCGTTTTGGACGAACTCGATCCGACTCCTAGGTGACGAGGCTCAAGTGGAAGCTCGGTTCGGTCCGTTTGGGGATAGTGCTTCTCTTGATGCAAGATTGGTGCTTGGTTTGCACCAAATGTAGCATAGGCATAGAAATTGTTTTGGACACACTCGAGGGGACTCCTAGGTGACGAGGCTCAAGTGGAAGCTCGATCCGGTATGTTTGGAGATAGTGCTACTCTTGATGCAAGATTGGTGCTCGGTTTGCGTCGAATGTGCCGTAGGTTCAGAAATAGTATTGGAGGCACCTGATGGAACTCCTAGGTGACGAGGCTCAAGTGGAAGCTCGGTTCGGTCCATTTGGGGATAGTGGTTCTCTTGATGCAAGATTGGTGCTTGGTTTGCACCAAATGTAGCATAGGCATAGAAATCGTTTTGGACGCACTCGAGGGGACTCCAAGGTGACGAGGCTCAAGTGGAAGCTCGATTCGATACATTTGGAGATAGTGCTACTCTTGATGTAAGATTGGTTCTCGGTTTACGTCGAATGTGCCATAGGCTCAGAAATAGTATTGGAGGCACCCGATGGGACTCCTAGGTGACGTGAGTCATGTGGAATCTCGTTTTGATCTATTTTGAGATAGTGTTCGCGTCGGTGCAAGATAGGTGCTCGGTTTGCATCAAACGTACCATAGGTTCATAAATCCTTTTAGAAGCACCCGCGGTACTCCTAGGTGATGAGGGTTTGGTGGAGATCTGTTCGGTCTGTTTGGAGATAGTGCTACAGAAGATAGGTGCACGGTTTGCATTGAACGTACCATAGGCATAAATAGTTTTGGACGCACCCGATGGAACTCGTAAGTGACGTGGTTCGTGTGGAATCTCATTTTAGTCCATTTGGAGATAGTGTTAGTGTGAGTGCAAGGTTGGAGCACGGTTTGCACCGAACATACCATAGGCATAGAAATCGTTTTGGACGAACTCGATCCGACTCCTAGGTGACGAGGCTCAAGTGGAAGCTCGGTTCGGTCCGTTTGGGGATAGTGCTTCTCTTGATGCAAGATTGGTGCTTGGTTTGCACCAAATGTAGCATAGGCATAGAAATCGTTTTGGACACACTCGAGGGGACTCCTAGGTGACGAAGCTCAAGTGGAAGCTCGATCCGGTTCGTTTGGAGATAGTGCTACTCTTGATGCAAGATTGGTGCTCGGTTTGCGTCGCATGTGCCGTAGGTTCGGAAATAGTATTGGAGGCACCCGATGGAACTCCTAGGTGACGTGGGTCATGTGGAATCTCGTTTTGATCTATTTTGAGACAGTCTTAGCGACGGTGCAAGATAGGTGCACGGTTTGAACTGAACGTACCATAGGTATAGAAATTGTTTTGGACACCATCGATGGGACTCCTAGGTGACGTGAGTCATGTGGAATCTCGTTTTGATCTATTTTGAGATAGTGTTCACGTCGGTGCAAGATAGGTGCTCGGTTTGCATCAAACGTACCATAGGTTCATAAATCGTTTTAGAAGCACCCGCGGTACTCCTAGGTGATGAGGGTTTGGTGGAGATCTGTTCGGTCTGTTTGGAGATAGTGCTACAGAAGATAGGTGCACGGTTTGCATTGAACGTACCATAGGTCATAAATAGTTTTGGACGCACCCGATGGAACTCGTAAGTGACGTGGGTCGTGTGGAATCTCATTTTAGTCCATTTGGAGATAGTGTTATTGTCAGTGCAAGGTTGGAGCACGGTTTGCACCGAACATACCATAGGCATAGAAATCGTTTTGGACGAACTCGATCCGACTCCTAGGTGACGAGGCTTAAGTGGAAGCTCGGTTCGGTCCGTTTGGGGATAGTGCTTCTCTTGATGCAAGATTGGTGCTTGGTTTGCACCAAATGTAGCATAGGCATAGAAATCGTTTTGGACGCACTCGAGGGGACTCCTAGGTGACGAAGCTCAAGTGGAAGCTCGATCCGGTACGTTTGGAGATAGTGCTACTCTTGATGCAAGATTGGTGCTCGGTTTGCGTCGAATGTGCCGTAGGTTCGGAAATAGTATTGGAGGCACCCGATGGAACTCCTAGGTGACGTGGGTCATGTGGAATCTCGTTTTGATCTATTTTGAGACAGTATTAGCGACGGTGCAAGATAGGTGCACGGTTTGAGCTGAACGTACCATAGGCATAGAAATCGTTTTGGACACAATTGATGGGACTCATAGGTGACGAGGCTCAAGTGGAAGCTCGGTACAGTCCATTTGGAGATAGTGCTACTCAAGATGCATGATTGGTGCATGGTTTGCGTCGAATGTACCATAGGCTCAGAAATAGTATTGGAGGCACCCGATGGAACTCCTAGGTTACGTGGGTCATGTGGAATCTTGTTTCGATCTGTTTTGAAACAGTGTTAGCGTCGGTGGATGATAGGTTCTTGGTATGCATCAAACGTACCATAGGTTCATAAATCGTTTTAGAAGCACCCGTGGTACTCCTAGGTGATGAGGGTCTGGTGGAGATCTGTTCGGTCCGTTTCGGGATAGTGCTACAGAAGATAGGTGCTCGGTTTGCATTGAACGTACCATAGGTCATAAATAGTTTTGGACGCACCCGATGGAAATCGTAAGTGACGTGGGTCGTGTGGAATCTCGTTTTAGTCCATTTAGGGCTAGTGTTAGTGTTAGTGCAAGGTTGTAGCACGGTTTGCACCAAACATACCATAGGCATAGAAATTGTTTTGGACAAACTTCATCCGACTCCTAGGTGACGAGGCTCAAGGGGAAGCTCGGTTCGGTGTGTTTGGGGATAGTGCTTCTCTTGATGCAAGATTGGTGCTTGGTTTGCACCAAATGTAGCATAGGCATAGAAATCGTTTTAGACGCACTCGATGGGACTTCTAGGTGACGAGGCTCAAGTGGAAGCTCGATTCGGTACATTTGGAGATAGTGCTACTCTTGATGCAAGATTGGTGCTCGGTTTACGTCGAATGTGCCATAGCCTCAGAAATAGTATTGGAGGCACCCGATGGGACTCCTAGGTGACGTGAGTCAAGTGGAATCTCGTTTTGATCTATTTTAAGATAGTGTTAGCGTCAATGCAAGATAGGTGCTCGGTTTGCATCAAATGTACCATAGGTTCATAAATCGTTTTAGAAGCACCCGCGGTACTCCTAGGTGATGAGGGTTTGGTGGAGATCAGTTCGGTCTGTTTGGAGATAGTGCTACAGAAGATAGGTGCACGGTTTGCATTGAACGTACCATAGGTCATAAATAGTTTTGGACGCACATGATGGAACTCGTAAGTGACGTGGGTCGTGTGGAATCTCATTTTAGTCCATTTGGAGATAGTGTTAGTGTCAGTGCAAGGATGGAGCACGGTTTGCACCGAACATACCATAGGCATAGAAATCGTTTTGGACGAACTCGATCCGACTCCTAGGTGACGAGGCTCAAGTGGAAGCTCGGTTCAGTCCGTTTGGGGATAGTGCTTCTCTTGATGCAAGATTGGTGCTTGGTTTGCACCAAATGTAGCATAGGCATAGAAATTGTTTTGGACACACTCGAGGGGACTCCTAGGTGACGAGGCTCAAGTGGAAGCTCGATCCGGTATGTTTGGAGATAGTGCTACTCTTGATGCAAGATTGGTGCTCGGTTTGCGTCGAATGTGCCGTAGGTTCAGAAATAGTATGTGAGGCACCTGATGGAACTCCTAGGTGACGTGGGTCATGTGGAATCTTGTTTTGATCTATTTTGAGACAGTGTTAGCGACGGTGCAAGATAGGTGCATAGTTTGAACTGAACGTACCATAGGCATAGAAATCGTTTTGGACACAATCGATGGGACTCCTAGGTGACAAGGCTCAAGTGGAAGCTTGGTACGGTCCATTTGGAGATAGTGCTACTCAAGATGCATGATTGGTGCATGGTTTGCGTCGAATGTACCGTAGGCTCAGAAATAGTATTGGAGGCACCTGATGGAACTCCTAGGTTACGTGGGTCATGTGGAATCTTGTTTCGATCTATTTTGAAACAGTGTTAGCGTCGGTGGAAGATAGGTGCTTGGTTTGCATCAAACGTACCATAGGTTCATAAATCATTTTAGAAGCACCCGTGGTACTCCTAGGTGATGAGGGTCTGGTGGAGATCTTTTCGGTCCGTTTCGGGATAGTGCTACAGAAGATAGGTGCTCGGTTTGCATTGAACGTAGCATAGGTCATAAATAGTTTTGGACGCACCCGATGGAAATCATAAGTGATGTGGGTCGTGTGGAATCTTGTTTTAGTCCATTTAGAGCTAGTGTTAGTGCAAGGTTGGAGCACAGTTTGCACCAAACATACCATAGGCATAGAAATTGTTTTGGACAAACTTCATCCGACTCCTAGGTGACGAGGCTCAAGGGGAAGCTCGGTTCGGTGTGTTTGGGGATAGTGCTTTTCTTGATGCAAGTTTGGTGCTTGGTTTGCACCAAATGTAGCATAGCCATAGAAATCGTTTTGGATGCACTCGAGGGGACTCCTAGTTGACGAGGCTCAAGTGGAAGCTCGATTCGGTACGTTTGGAGATAGTGCTACTCTTGATGCAAGATTGGTGCTCGGTTTGCGTCGAATGTGTCGTAGGCTCAAAAATAGTATTGGAGGCACCCGATGGAACTCCTAGGTTACGTGGGTCATGTAGAATCTCGTTTTGATCTATTTTGAGATAGTGTTAGCGTCGGTGCAAGATAGGTGCTCGGTTTGCATCAAACGTACCATAGGTTCATAAATCGTTTTAGAAGCACCCGCGGTACTCCTAGGTGATGAGGGTTTGGTGGAGATCTGTTTGGTCTGTTTGTAGATAGTGCTATAGAAGATAGGTGCACGGTTTGCATTGAACGTACCATAGGTCATAAATAGTTTTGGACGCACCCGATGGAACTCGTAAGTGACGTGGGTCGTGTGGAATCTCATTTTAGTCCATTAGGAGATAGTGTTAGTGTCAGTGCAAGGTTGGAGCACGGTTTGCAAAGAACATACCATAGGCATAGAAATCGTTTTGGACAAACTCGATCCGACTCCTAGGTGACGAGGCTCAAGTGGAAGCTCGGTTCGGTCCGTTTGGGGAAAGTGCTTCTCTTGATGCAAGATTGGTGCTTGGTTTGCACCAAATGTAGCATAGGCATAGAAATCGTTTTGGACGCACTCGAGGGGACTCCTAGGTGACGAGGCTCAAGTGGAAGCTCGATCCGGTACGTTTGGAGATAGTGCTACTCTTGATGCAAGATTGGTGCTCGGTTTGCGTCGAATGTGCCGTAGGTTTAGAAATAGTAATGGAGGCACCTGATGGAACTCCTAGGTGATGTGGGTCATGTGGAATCTCGTTTTGATCTATTTTGAGACAGTGTTAGCGACGGTGCAAGATAGGTGCACGGGTCGTGTGGAATCTCGTTTTTGTCCATTTAGAGCTAGTGTTAGTGCAAGGTTGGAGCACGGTTTGCACCAAACATACCATAGGCATAGAAATTGTTTTGGACAAACTTCATCCGACTCCTAGGTGACGAGGCTCCAGTGGAAGCTCGGTTCAGTCCGTTTGGGGATAGTGCTTCTCTTGATGCAAGATTGGTGCTTGGTTTGCACCAAATGTAGCATAGGCATAGAAATTGTTTTGGACACACTCGAGGGGACTCCTAGGTGACGAGGCTCAAGTGGAAGCTCGATCCGGTATGTTTGGAGATAGTGCTACTCTTGATGCAAGATTGGTGCTCGGTTTGCGTCGAATGTGCCGTAGGTTCAGAAATAGTATTGGAGGCACCTGATGGAACTCCTAGGTGACGTGGGTCATGTGGAATCTTGTTTTGATCTATTTTGAGACAGTGTTAGCGACGGTGCAAGATAGGTGCATAGTTTGAACTGAACGTACCATAGGCATAGAAATCGTTTTGGACACAATCGATGGGACTCCTAGGTGACGAGGCTCAAGTGGAAGCTTGGTACGGTCCATTTGGAGATAGTGCTACTCAAGATGCATGATTGGTGCATGGTTTGCGTCGAATGTACCGTAGGCTCAGAAATAGTATTGGAGGCACCCGATGGAACTCCTAGGTTACATGGGTCATGTGGAATCTTGTTTCGATCTGTTTTGAAACAGTGTTAGCGTCGGTGGAAGATAGGTGCTTGATTTGCATCAAACGTACCATAGGTTCATAAATCGTTTTAGAAGCACCCGTGGTACTCCTAGGTGATGAGGGTCTGGTGGAGATCTTTTCGGTCCGTTTCGGGATAGTGCTACAGAAGATAGGTGCTCGGTTTGCATTGAACGTAGCATAGGTCATAAATAGTTTTGGACGCACCAGATGGAAATCATAAGTGATGTGGGTCGTGTGGAATCTCGTTTTAGTCCATTTAGAGCTAGTGTTAGTGCAAGGTTGGTGCACGGTTTGCACCAAACATACCATAGGCATAGAAATTGTTTTGGACAAACTTCATCCGACTCCTAGGTGACGAGGCTCAAGGGGAAGCTCGGTTCGGTGTGTTTGGGGATAGTGCTTTTCTTGATGCAAGTTTGGTGCTTGGTTTGCACCAAATGTAGCATAGCCATAGAAATCGTTTTGGATGCACTCGAGGGGACTCCTAGTTGACGAGGCTCAAGTGGAAGCTCGATTCGGTACGTTTGGAGATAGTGCTACTCTTGATGCAAGATTGGTGCTCGGTTTGCGTCGAATGTGCCGTAGGTTCAGAAATAGTATTGGAGGCACCTGATGGAACTCCTAGGTGACGTGGGTCATGTGGAATCTTGTTTTGATCTATTTTGAGACAGTGTTAGCGACGGTGCAAGATAGGTGCATAGTTTGAACTGAACGTACCATAGGCATAGAAATCGTTTTGGACACAATCGATGGGACTCCTAGGTGACGAGGCTCAAGTGGAAGCTTGGTACGGTCCATTTGGAGATAGTGCTACTCAAGATGCATGATTGGTGCATGGTTTGCGTCGAATGTACCGTAGGCTCAGAAATAGTATTGGAGGCACCTGATGGAACTCCTAGGTTACGTGGGTCATGTGGAATCTTGTTTTGATCTGTTTTGAAACAGTGTTAGCGTCGGTGGAAGATAGGTGCTTGGTTTGCATCAAACGTACCATAGGTTCATAAATCGTTTTAGAAGCACCCGTGGTACTCCTAGGTGATGAGGGTCTGGTGGAGATCTTTTCGGTCCGTTTCGGGATAGTGCTACAGAAGATTGGTGCTCGGTTTGCATTGAACGTAGCATAGGTCATAAATAGTTTTGGACGCACCCGATGGAAATCATAAGTGATGTGGGTCGTGTGGAATCTCGTTTTAGTCCATTTAGAGCTAGTGTTAGTGCAAGGTTGGAGCACGGTTTGCACCAAACATACCATAGGCATAGAAATTGTTTTGGACAAACTTCATCCGACTCCTAGGTGACGAGGCTCAAGGGGAAGCTCGGTTCGGTGTGTTTGGGGATAGTGCTTTTCTTGATGCAAGTTTGGTGCTTGGTTTGCACCAAATGTAGCATAGCCATAGAAATCGTTTTGGATGCACTCGAGGGGACTCCTAGTTGACGAGGCTCAAGTGGAAGCTCGATTCGGTACGTTTGGAGATAGTGCTACTCTTGATGCAAGATTGGTGCTCGGTTTGCGTCGAATGTGTCGTAGGCTCGAAAATAGTATTGGAGGCACCCGATGGAACTCCTAGGTTACGTGGGTCATGTAGAATCTCGTTTTGATCTATTTTGAGATAGTGTTAGCGTCGGTGCAAGATAGGTGCTCGGTTTGCATCAAACGTACCATAGGTTCATAAATCGTTTTAGAAGCACCCGCGGTACTCCTAGGTGATGAGGGTTTGGTGGAGATCTGTTTGGTCTGTTTGGAGATAGTGCTATAGAAGATAGGTGCACGGATTGCATTGAACGTACCATAGGTCATAAATAGTTTTGGATGCACCCGATGGAACTCGTAAGTGACGTGGGTCGTGTGGAATCTCATTTTAGTCCATTTGGAGATAGTGTTAGTGTCAGTGCAAGGTTGGAGCACGGTTTGCAAAGAACATACCATAGGCATAGAAATCGTTTTGGACGAACTTGATCCGACTCCTAGGTGACGAGGCTCAAGTGGAAGCTCGGTTCGGTCCGTTTGGGGATAGTGCTTCTCTTGATGCAAGATTGGTGCTTGGTTTGCACCAAATGTAGCATAGGCATAGAAATCGTTTTGGACGCACTCGAGGGGACTCCTAGGTGACGAGGCTCAAGTGGAAGCTCGATCCGGTACGTTTGGAGATAGTGTTACTCTTGATGCAAGATTGGTGCTCGGTTTGCGTCGAATGTGCCGTAGGTTTAGAAATAGTATTGGAGGCACCTGATGGAACTCCTAGGTGACGTGGGTCATGTGGAATCTCGTTTTGATCTATTTTGAGACAGTGTTAGCGACGGTGCAAGATAGGTGCACGGTTTGAACTGAACGTACCATAGGCATAGAAATCGTTTTGGACACAATCGGTGGGACTCCTAGGTGACGAGGCTCAAGTGGAAGCTTGGTACGGTCCATTTGGAGATAGTGCTACTCAAGATGCATGATTGGTGCATGGTTTGCATCGAATGTACCGTAGGCTCAGAAATAGTATTGGAGGCACCTGATGGAACTCCTAGGTTACATGGGTCATGTGGAATCTTGTTTCGATCTGTTTTGAAACAGTGTTAGCGTCGGTGGAAGATAGGTGCTTGGTTTGCATCAAACGTACCATAGGTTCATAAATCGTTTTAGAAGCACCCGTGGTACTCCTAGGTGATGAGGGTCTGGTGGAGATCTGTTCGGTCCGTTTCGGGATAGTGCTACAGAAGATAGGTGCTCGGTTTGCATTGAACGTAGCATAGGTCATAAATAGTTTTGGACGCACCCGATGGAAATCATAAGTGATGTGGGTCGTGTGGAATCTTGTTTTAGTCCATTTAGAGCTAGTGTTAGTGCAAGGTTGGAGCACGGTTTGCACCAAACATACCATAGGCATAGAAATTGTTTTGGACAAACTTCATCCGACTCCTAGGTGACGAGGCTCAAGGGGAAGCTCGGTTCGGTGTGTTTGGGGATAGTGCTTTTCTTGATGCAAGTTTGGTGCTTGGTTTGCACCAAATGTAGCATAGCCATAGAAATCGTTTTGGATGCACTCGAGGGGACTCCTAGTTGACGAGGCTCAAGTGGAAGCTCGATTCAGTACGTTTGGAGAAAGTGCTACTCTTGATGCAAGATTGGTGCTCGGTTTGCGTCGAATGTGTCGTAGGCTCAAAAATAGTATTGGAGGCACCCGATGGAACTCCTAGGTTACGTGGGTCATGTGGAATCTCGTTTTGATCTATTTTGAGATAGTGTTAGCGTCGGTGCAAGATAGGTGCTCGGTTTGCATCAAACGTACCATAGGTTCATAAATCATTTTAGAAGCACCCGCGGTACTCCTAGGTGATGAGGGTTTGTGGAGATCTGTTTGGTCTGTTTGGAGATAGTGCTATGGAAGATAGGTGCACGGTTTGCATTGAACGTACCATAGGTCATAAATAGTTTTGGACGCACCCGATGGAACTCGTAAGTGACGTGGGTCGTGTGGAATCTCATTTTAGTCCATTTGGAGATAGTGTTAGTGTCAGTGCAAGGTTGGAGCATGGTTTGCACCGAACATACCATAGGCATAGAAATCGTTTTGGACGAACTCGATCCGACTCCTAGGTGACGAGGCTCAAGTGGAAGCTCGGTTCGGTCCGTTTGGGGATAGTGCTTCTCTTGATGCAAGATTGGTGCTTGGTTTGCACCAAATGTAGCATAGGCATAGAAATCGTTTTGGACGCACTCGAGGGGACTCCTAGGTGACGAGGCTCAAGTGGAAGCTCGATCTGGTACGTTTGGAGATAGTGCTACTCTTGATGCAAGATTGGTGCTCGGTTTGCGTCGAATGTGCCGTAGGTTTAGAAATAGTATTGGAGGCACCTGATGGAACTCCTAGGTGACGTGGGTCATGTGGAATCTCGTTTTGATCTATTTTGAGACAGTGTTAGCGACGGTGCAAGATAGGTGCACGGTTTGAACTGAACGTACCATAGGCATAGAAATCGTTTTGGACACAATCGGTGGGACTCCTAGGTGACGAGGCTCAAGTGGAAGCTTGGTACGGTCCATTTGGAGATAGTGCTACTCAAGATGCATGATTGGTGCATGGTTTGCATCGAATGCACCGTAGGCTCAGAAATAGTATTGGAGGCACCTGATGGAACTCCTAGGTTACATGGGTCATGTGGAATCTTGTTTCGATCTGTTTTGAAACAGTGTTAGGGTCGGTGGAAGATAGGTGCTTGGTCTGCATCAAACGTACCATAGGTTCATAAATCGTTTTAGAAGCACCCGTGGTACTCCTAGGTGATGAGGGTCTGGTGGAGATCTGTTCGGTCCGTTTCGGGATAGTGCTACAGAAGATAGGTGCTCGGTTTGCATTGAACGTAGCATAGGTCATAAATAGTTTTGGACGCACCCGATGGAAATCATAAGTGATGTGGGTCGTGTGGAATCTTGTTTTAGTCCATTTAGAGCTAGTGTTAGTGCAAGGTTGGAGCACGGTTTGCACCAAACATACCATAGGCATAGAAATTGTTTTGGACAAACTTCATCCGACTCCTAGGTGACGAGGCTCAAGGGAAAGCTCGGTTCGGTGTGTTTGGGGATAGTGCTTTTCTTGATGCAAGTTTGGTGCTTGGTTTGCACCAAATGTAGCATAGCCATAGAAATCGTTTTGGATGCACTCGAGGGGACTCCTAGTTGACGAGGCTCAAGTGGAAGCTCGATTCGGTACGTTTGGAGAAAGTGCTACTCTTGATGCAAGATTGGTGCTCGGTTTGCGTCGAATGTGTCGTAGGCTCGAAAATAGTATTGGAGGCACCCGATGGAACTCCTAGGTTACGTGGGTCATGTGGAATCTCGTTTTGATCTATTTTGAGATAGTGTTAGCGTCGGAGCAAGATAGGTGCTCGGTTTGCATCAAACGTACCATAGGTTCATAAATCGTTTTAGAAGCACCCGCGGTACTCCTAGGTGATGAGGGTTTGTGGAGATCTGTTTGGTCTGTTTGGAGATAGTGCTATGGAAGATAGGTGCACGGTTTGCATTGAACGTACCATAGGTCATAAATAGTTTTGGACGCACCCGATGGAACTCGTAAGTGACGTGGGTCGTGTGGAATCTCATTTTAGTCCATTTGGAGATAGTGTTAGTGTCAGTGAAAGGTTGGAGCACGGTTTGCACCGAACATACCATAGGCATAGAAATCATTTTGGACGAACTCGATCCGACTCCTAGGTGACGAGGCTCAAGTGGAAGCTCGGTTCGGTCCGTTTGGGGATAGTGCTTCTCTTGATGCAAGATTGGTGCTTGGTTTGCACCAAATGTAGCATAGGCATAGAAATCGTTTTGGACGCACTCGAGGGGACTCCTAGGTGACGAGGCTCAAGTGGAAGCTCGATCTGGTACGTTTGGAGATAGTGCTACTCTTGATGCAAGATTGGTGCTCGGTTTGCGTTGAATGTGCCGTAGGTTCAGAAATAGTATTGGAGGCACCCGATGGAACTCCTAGGTGACGTGGGTCATGTGGAATCTCGTTTTGATCTATTTTGAGATAGTGGTAGCGACGGTGCAAGATAGGTGCACGGTTTGAACTGAACGTAACATAGGCATAGAAATCGTTTTGGGCACAATCGATGGGACTCCAGGTGACGAGGCTCAAGTGGAAGCTCGGTACGGTCCATCTGGAGATAGTGCTACTCAAGATGCATGATTGGTGCATGGTTTGCGTCGAATGTACCGTAGGCTCAGAAATAGTATTGGAGGCACCCGATGGAACTCCTAGGTTACGTGGGTCATGTGGAATCTTGTTTTGATCTGTTTTGAAACAGTGTTAGCGTTGGTGGAAGATAGGTGCTTGGTTTGCATCAAACGTACCATATGTTCATAAATCGTTTTAGAAGCACCCGTGGTACTCCTAGGTGATGAGGGTCTGGTGGAGATCTGTTCGGTCCGTTTCGGGATAGTGCTACAGAAGATAGGTGCTCGGTTTGCATTGAACGTACCATAGGTCATAAATAGTTTTGGACGCACCCGATGGAACTCGTAAGTGACGTGGGTCGTGTGGAATCTCGTTTTAGTCCATTTGGAGATAGTGTTAGTGTTAGTGCAAGGTTGGAGCACGGTTTGCACCAAACATACCATAGGCATAGAAATTGTTTTGGACAAACTCGATCAGACTCCTAGGTGACGAGGCTCAAGTGGAAGCTCGGTTCGGTCCGTTTGGGGATAGTGCTTCTCTTGATGCAAGTTTGGTGCTTGGTTTGCACCAAATGTAGGATAGCCATAGTGATGAGGACATCAACACCGATCATACATCCACGCCGTCCACGCCGACACCTGCTGGTCCTATTACCCGTGCTCGTGCTCGAACACTTAATCATCAAGTGAGTTCCTTCTTGAGCTCTTGTCCATCCTGTTTAGATCTTGGAGACACGTGCACTCTTGTTTTGATTAGGAATCAAGGAGAAGACCAAAAGGGAAAAGGACTCGCGTAGGCTGGATTCGGACTGCAGCACACCTCCAACTTGTGACGGTCGCCACGATTACATACGGAGTCGGATTGGGGTGATTCTGGACTTGTTGGAAAGCTAATAAAGTCTACTTTCATACGGATCTGACCTCATACTCATACCTGCTCAGAAACGGCGTCAACAGTCCAAAAATCACCGAGAGGTCTATTCTGTCCAGGGTGCTGCGCCACCTTAAGTTAGCCCAATGGGCTTGTATCTTTTAGAGTCCAGTAGGGACGCGTCCTAGGGTTGGAGCACGACCCAAACTCTCTTGTGGTCGTCCTCCACACATTATATACCCCTTAGCCGCCACCAGGAACACTTGGGTTTTGTTTAGATCAAGTTTAGCCTTTGCTACTTGCTTGTAGGCGCGTGTGCTGATCCAGCCACCCGTCTCCTTGTCTTCAGAACTCCACTCATAATAAGATTCAGTTTGAGGATTTCAATTTCATCTTGCAAATTCAGTGCTTGTTTCCTTGTTCTTGCTAGTTCTTCGATTGCTTGCAGGACGGGAGCCCTAGTGGCTGGTTGTCGCGCTCCACAAGATCGTGACAGCCTTTGGAGGTGGTGTATCGGTTGCTAAGGCGTGGTCTTGGAAGGCTGTAGTCGGGCCGTGAACGTCATCTCCATCCACCAAATCGAGTGATCTCACGCCTCTCATCGAAAGATCATCCATAAACCCTAGCGGGTTCATATCAATTGGTAATCAGAGCAAGGTTTATCGGTGAGAGACTTATAATTCTTCGCTGTTTTTATTTTTCCTACAGTTCCAAAAAAAAAAGCCAAAAAAAAAAGTAGATTAGTTTTCCTACAATCCTATAGACTTTTGGGCCGTGGCTAGTGCTACCTAGTTAGGGCTTGTTGAGTCGTCGGTTGCATCGGTTGTGTCAAGTTGCTGGTCTTAGTTTTAGTCCTTTAGAGTTTCGAGTTCTTGTCACGTTCTATCACAACACACGCTATCATATAGTCTCTCTGTTGGCCGAATCCAAGTAGGGTTTGAAGTTTGAATCGGACAAGGAATCGGCTGTTCCTCTCTGTTGGCCAAATCCAAGTCGGTTTTCAAGTTTGAGTCGGATCAAGGAATCGGATATTCCTCGCTGTTGACCAAGTCCGAGTAGAATTGGAAGTTCTAATCAGACGAGGAATCAGTTTCCCTGTGCTACAAATATCAAACGAACCACGCATCAAGTATTCATATCTAAACGAGTGGCTTACTCTAGAGAGAGAGAGAGAGAGAGAGTGTGTGTGCTGAGTTGCTCTTTGGGAGTGTTCTTGTTCATATAATCAGTTTTGAGAGCTCCTGAAAAAAAAATATTCAAAAAAAAAAGAAAAAAAAAAGAAAAAGAAAAAAAAAGAAAAAGAAAGACCAAAAGAAAAGAAGAGAAAGGGGCTGATCTTAGAGATTCTTCGTTCACTTTGGGTGGTGTGTTGTGCTCTCCTTTGTGTCTAGGCTCGCGTCTCTAGCACGGTCTAGACTAGGACCAGCACAGTACCGCCGGTTGAACGATTATTCAGCTTGCTTTTTGTAACTAACGTGGTGCTAGTTCGTTCCTTGTTTCAGCCCACCTATAGCTCCACATATCCTACAGCTTGACAGGTCTCGTGCTGCGGCACCGATACACTTCATCCATTGCTGCAGACTTGTTGGTAGCTGACCCCTCCTATCGAGCAAGGTAAGAACTGGTAAGAACTTGTGTAATAGGTGGAGAGTGAGCGACTTGCTGTAGCTACATCCTAGTAGTTGTAGGGCTTTTATTTCTTCACTTGTCTTCTTGTTGTCTTTGTCTTTGAACCATGTCAGGGACCGACGAAGATAACCAAATTCCACATTCGCCTCGCACAAAGGGCATCATACAACATTTTGAAAGGAAAGTGAAGTTGCACACGGAGGGACTTGATAATGACTTGCAGGTGACAAATGACAAACTTGGGCAGTTGGAGGCTACTCAGATTGCCGCAAACAACAAGCTTGCAGGTTTGGAGCAGTCCATTGCTAGTGTGGACAAAAGCCTTGCTGCTCTGCTGAGGCGTTTTGATGACCTCCACAACAATGATAAAGACCAGCATAAAGAAGAAAAGAAGGAGGAAGATCGAGAGGATGCTAGTTATGATGAAGAATACACAGGTGATACTGAACATGATGATCGAGACACTCGTGATCGACGTCGCCTACGTCACAACCGTAGAGGTATGGGTGGCCGCCGCCGACGCGAGGTACACAATAATGATGATGCTTTCAGTAAGATTAAATTTAAAATACCTCCTTTTGATGGTAAATATGACCCTGATGCATACATTACTTGGGAGATTGCTGTTGATCAAAAGTTTGCATGCCATGAATTTCCTGAGAACACGCGTGTTAGGGCTGCTACTAGTGAGTTCACAGATTTTGCTTCTGTTTGGTGGATCGAATATGGCAAGAAAAATCCTAATAACATACCTAGAACTTGGAATGCACTGAAACGAGCCATGAGAGCTAGATTTGTTCCATCTTACTATGCCCGTGATATGATAAATAAGTTGCAGCAATTGAGACAAGGTTCTAAATGTGTAGAAGAATACTATCAGGAATTACAAACGGGTATGTTGCGTTGTAATTTAGAGGAGGATGAGGAACCTGCTATGGCTAGATTTTTAGGTGGATTAAATCGGGAAATTCAGGATATCCTCGCTTACAAAGAATACAATAACGTAACCAAATTGTTTCATCTTGCTTGTAAAGCTGAACGGGAAGTGCAGGGACGACGTGCTAGCGCAAGGACTAATGTTTCTGCAGGGAAAGCTAGTTCATGGCAGCCGCGCCCATCTACAACTCCGTCTACACGTACTCCTACGCCATCATCTAGTGACAAGACTCGAGCTGCCCCCACCAATTCAGTAGTGAAGACAGCGCAAAAGCCGGCTGCGAGTACTTCATCCGTGGCATCGACAGGTAGAACAAGCAACATACAATGTCATCGGTGCAAGGGATATGGCCATATGATGCGTGACTGCCCAAACAAGCGTGTTATGATTGTCAAAGATGATGGTGAGTGTTCATCTGCTAGTGATTTTGATGAAGATACACTTGCATTGCTTGCGGCTGACTATGCAGGTAGTGAGGAACACATAGAAGAACACATCAATGCAGGTGACGCGGAGCACTATGAGAGCTTGATTGTACAGCGAGTGCTTAGTGCACAAATGGAGAAGGCTGAGCAAAATCAGCGACACACTTTATTCCAAACAAAGTGTGTCATCAAGGAGCGTTCGTGTCGCATGATCATTGATGGAGGTAGCTGCAACAACTTGGCAAGTAGCGACATGGTACAGAAGCTCGCCCTCACCACCAAACCACATCCCCATCCCTACTACATCCAATGGCTGAACAACAGTGGTAAGGCAAAGGTAACGAGACTGGTGCGAATCAATTTTGCCATCGGATCATACAAAGATATTGTTGAATGTGATGTTGTGCCTATGCAAGCTTGCAATATTCTGCTAGGTAGACCATGGCAATTTGATAGAGATTCGATGCATCATGGTAGATCAAATCAATATTCATTTCTATACCATGATCGAAAAATTGTGTTGCATCCTATGTCTCCTGAAGCTATTATGCAATCTGATGTTACTAAGGCTGCAAAAGCAAAGAGCGAGAGTGACAAATCTGTTGTTGATGACAAAGATGAGATAACATTGAAAGGACGTTGTATGCTTGCTACAAAATCTGATATTAATGAGTTCAATGCATCCACCTCTGTTGCTTATGCTTTGGTATGCAAGGATGCTTTGATTTCATTTGAGGATATGCAACGTTCTTTGCCCCCTGCTGTTGCTAACATTTTGCAGGAGTATTCTGATGTGTTTCCCATTGAGATACCAGCGGGGCTGCCACCAATACGAGGGATTGAGCACCAAATTGATCTTATCCCTGGAGCATCTTTGCCAAACCGTGCGCCATACAGGACAAATCCAGAGGAAACGAAGGAAATTCAGCGACAAGTGCAAGAACTACTAGACAAAGGTTATGTGCGTGAGTCTCTTAGTCCTTGTGCTGTTCCAGTGATTTTAGTGCCTAAGAAAGATGGAACATGGCGCATGTGTGTTGATTGTAGGGCTATTAATAATATCACCATTCGATATCGACACCCTATTCCACGATTAGATGATATGCTTGATGAATTGAGTGGTGCTGTTGTGTTTTCAAAGGTTGATTTGCGTAGTGGGTACCACCAGATTCGTATGAAATTGGGAGATGAATGGAAAACTGCTTTCAAAACCAAGTTCGGTCTATATGAGTGGTTAGTCATGCCTTTTGGGTTAACTAATGCACCTAGTACTTTCATGAGATTAATGAACGAGGTTTTGCGTGCTTTCATTGGGAAATTTGTTGTCGTCTACTTTGATGATATACTGATTTATAGCAAATCCATTGATGAACACCTTGATCACTTACGTGCTGTTTTCAATGCTCTACGTGATGCACGTTTGTTTGGTAACCTTGAGAAGTGCACTTTCTGCACCGATCGAGTATCGTTTCTTGGCTATGTTGTCACTCCACAGGGAATTGAGGTTGATAAAGCCAAGGTGGAAGCTATACAAGGATGGCCTGTACCCACGACGGTCACACAAGTGCGGAGTTTCCTAGGACTTGCTGGTTTCTATCGCCGTTTTGTGAAGGACTTCAGCACCATTGCTGCACCATTGAATGAGCTTACAAAGAAGGGAGTGTCCTTTTCTTGGGGCAAAGCACAAGAGCACGCCTTCCATGTGCTGAAAGATAAGTTAACACATGCACCTCTACTCCAACTCCCTGATTTTAATAAGACTTTCGAGCTTGAATGTGATGCGAGTGGAATTGGATTGGGTGGTGTTTTGTTACAAGAAGGAAAACCTGTTGCATACTTTAGTGAGAAATTGAGCGGGCCTATTCTTAATTATTCTACATATGATAAGGAATTATATGCTCTAGTGCGGACATTAGAAACATGGCAGCATTATTTGTGGCCCAAAGAATTTGTTATACATTCTGATCATGAATCTTTGAAGCATATTCGTAGTCAAGGAAAACTGAATCGTAGACATGCAAAATGGGTTGAATTTATTGAATCTTTTCCTTATGTTATCAAACACAAGAAAGGGAAGGATAATATCATTGCAGATGCATTGTCTAGGAGATATACTTTGCTGAATCAACTTGATTACAAGATCTTTGGGTTAGAAACAATTAAAGAACGATATGCTCATGATGCTGATTTTAAAGAAGTGCTGCTGCATTGTAAAGATGGGAAAACATGGAACAAATTCATCCTCAATGATGGGTTTGTGTTTAGAGCTAACAAGCTATGCATTCCAGCTAGCTCCGTTCGCTTATTGTTGCTGCAGGAAGCGCATGGAGGTGGCTTGATGGGGCATTTTGGAGCGAAGAAGACGGAGGACATTCTTGCTGGTCATTTCTTTTGGCCCAAGATGCGACGAGATGTGGAGAGATTTGTTGCTCGCTGCACAACATGTCAAAAGGCTAAGTCCCGGTTGAATCCACACGGTTTGTATATGCCTCTTCCTGTTCCTAGTGCTCCTTGGGAGGATATTTCTATGGATTTTGTGTTGGGATTGCCACGGACTAGGAAAGGGCGAGATAGTGTTTTTGTGGTTGTGGATCGATTCTCTAAAATGGCACATTTCATACCATGTCATAAAACTGATGATGCTACAAATATTGCTGATTTGTTCTTTCGAGAAGTTGTTCGCTTGCATGGTGTGCCAAATACAATTGTTTCTGATCGTGATGCTAAATTTCTTAGCCATTTTTGGAGAACTTTATGGGCCAAATTGGGGACTAAGCTTTTATTTTCCACCACTTGTCACCCCCAAACTGATGGTCAAACTGAAGTTGTGAATAGAACTTTGTCTACTATGTTAAGGACTGTTTTAAAGAAGAATATTAAGATGTGGGAAGATTGTTTGCCTCATATTGAGTTTGCTTATAATCGTTCGCTGCATTCTACTACGAAGATGTGTCCCTTTGAGATTGTTTATGGCTTGTTACCACGTGCTCCTATTGATTTAATGCCATTGCCAAGTTCTGAAAAGTTGAATTTTGATGCTAAGCAACGTGCTGAATTGATGCTAAAACTACATGAAACCACTAAAGAAAACATAGAGCGCATGAATGCTAAGTACAAATTTGCTGTAGATAAAGGTAGAAGGGAATTGATTCTTGAACCTGGAGATTGGGTTTGGTTGCATTTGCGAAAGGATAGGTTTCCTGAATTAAGAAAATCTAAATTGATGCCTAGAGCGGATGGTCCTTTTAAAGTGATGCAACGAATAAATGAGAATGCATATAAGCTTGATCTTCCTGCAGATTTTGGGGTTAGTCCCACATTTAACATTGCAGATTTGAAGCCTTATTTGGGTGAGGAAGATGAGCTTGAGTCGAGGACGACTCAATTTCAAGAAAGGGAGGATGATGAGGACATCAACACCGATCATACATCCACGCCGTCCACGCCGACACCTGCTGGTCCTATTACCCGTGCTCGTGCTCGAACACTTAATCATCAAGTGAGTTCCTTCTTGAGCTCTTGTCCATCCTGTTTAGATCTTGGAGACACGTGCACTCTTGTTTTGATTAGGAATCAAGGAGAAGACCAAAAGGGAAAAGGACTCGCGTAGGCTGGATTCGGACTGCAGCACACCTCCAACTTGTGACGGTCGCCACGATTACATACGGAGTCGGATTGGGGTGATTCTGGACTTGTTGGAAAGCTAATAAAGTCTACTTTCATACGGATCTGACCTCATACTCATACCTGCTCAGAAACGGCATCAACAGTCCAAAAATCACCGAGAGGTCTATTCTGTCCAGGGTGCTGCGCCACCTTAAGTTAGCCCAATGGGCTTGTATCTTTTAGAGTCCAGTAGGGACGCGTCCTAGGGTTGGAGCACGACCCAAACTCTCTTGTGGTCGTCCTCCACACATTATATACCCCTTAGCCGCCACCAGGAACACTTGGGTTTTGTTTAGATCAAGTTTAGCCTTTGCTACTTGCTTGTAGGCGCGTGTGCTGATCCAGCCACCCGTCTCCTTGTCTTCAGAACTCCACTCATAATAAGATTCAGTTTGAGGATTTCAATTTCATCTTGCAAATTCAGTGCTTGTTTCCTTGTTCTTGCTAGTTCTTCGATTGCTTGCAGGACGGGAGCCCTAGTGGCTGGTTGTCGCGCTCCACAAGATCGTGACAGCCTTTGGAGGTGGTGTATCGGTTGCTAAGGCGTGGTCTTGGAAGGCTGTAGTCGGGCCGTGAACGTCATCTCCATCCACCAAATCGAGTGATCTCACGCCTCTCATCGAAAGATCATCCATAAACCCTAGCGGGTTCATATCACATAGAAATCGTTTTGGACGCACTCGAGGGGACTCCTAGGTAACGAGGCTCATGTGGAAGCTCGATCTGGTACGTTTGGAGATAGTGCTACTCTTGATTCCAGATTGGTGCTCGGTTTGCGTCGAATGTGCCGTAGGTTCGGAAATAGTATTGGAGGCACCCGATGGAACTCCTAGGTGACGTGGGTCATGTGGAATCTTGTTTTGATCTATTTTGAGACAGTGTTAGCGACGGTGCAAGATAGGTGCACGGTTTGAACTGAACGTACCATAGGCATAGAAATCGTTTTGGACACAATCGATGGGACTCCTAGGTGACGAGGCTCAAGTGGAAGCTCGGTACGGTCCATTTGGAGATAGTGCTACTCAAGATGCATGATTGGTGCATGGTTTGCGTCGAATGTACCGTAGGCTCAGAAATTGTATTGGAGGCACCCGATGGAACTCCTAGGTTACGTGGGTCATGTGGAATCTTGTTTCGAACTATTTTGAAACAGTGTTAGCGTCGGTGGAAGATAGGTGTTTGGTTTGCATCAAACCTACCATAGGTTCATAAATCGTTTTAGAAGCACCCGTGGTACTCCTAGGTGATGAGGGTCTGGTGGAGATCTGTTCGGTCCGTTTCGGGATAGTGCTACAGAAGATAGGTGCTCGGTTTGCATTGAACGTACCATAGGTCATAAATAGTTTTGGACGCACCCGATGGAAATCGTAAGTGACGTGGGTCGTGTGGAATCTCGTTTTAGTCCATTTAGAGCTAGTGTTAGTTTTAGTGCAAGGTTGGAGCACGGTTTGCACCAAACATACCATAGGCATAGAAATTGTTTTGGACAAACTTCATCCGACTCCTAGGTGACGAGGCTCAAGGGGAAGCTCGGTTCGGTGTGTTTGGGGATAGTGCTTCTCTTGATGCAAGATTGGTGCTTGGTTTGCACTGAATGTGCCATAGGCTCAGAAATAGTATTGGAGGCACCCGATGGGACTGATAGGTGACGTGAGTCATGTGGAATCTCGTTTTGATCTATTTTGAGATAGTGTTAGTGTCGGTGCAAGATGGGTGCACGGTTTGCACTGGACGTACTATAGGCATAGAAATTGTTTTGGACACACTCGATGGGACTCCTAGGTGCCGAGGCTCAAGTGGAAGCTCGGTACAGTCTATTTGGAGATAGTGCTACACTTATGCATGATTGGTGCACGATTTGCGTCGAACATACCGTAGGCTCAGAAATAGTATTGGAGGCACTCGATGGAACTCCTAGGTTACGTGGGTCATGTGGAATCTTGTTTCGATCTGTTTTGAAACAGTGTTAGCGTGGGTGCAAGATAGGTGTTCAGTTTGCGTCAAACGTACCATAGGTTAATAAATTGTTTTAGAAGCACCCATGGTACTCCAAGGTGATGAGGGTCTGGTGGAGATCTGTTCAATCCATTTGGAGATAGTGCTACAGAAGATAGGTGCACGGTTTGCATTGAACGTACCATAGGTCAGAAATAGTTTTGGACGCACCCGATGGAGCTCGTAAGTAACATGGGTCGTGTGGAATCTCATTTTAGTCCATTTGGAGATAGTGTTAGTGTCAGTGCAAGGTTGGAGCACGGTTTCCACCGAACATACCATAGGCATAGAAATTGTTTTGGACGAACTCGATCCGACTCCTAGGTGACGAGGCTCAAGTGGAAGCTCAGTTCGGTCCGTTTGGGGATAGTGCTTCTCTTGATGCAAGATTGGTGCTTGGTTTGCACCAAATGTAGCATAGGCATAGAACTCATTTTGGACGCACTCGAGGGGACTCCTAGGTGACGAGGCTCAAGTGGAAGCTCGATTCGGTACGTTTGGGGATAGTGTTACTCTTGATGCAAGATTGGTGCTCGGTTTGCGTCGAATGTGCCGTAGGTTTGGAAATAGTATTGGAGGCACCCGATGGAACTCCTAGGTGACGTGGGTCATGTGGAATCTCGGTTTGATCTATTTTGAGACAGTGTTAGCGACGGTGCAAGATAGGTGCACGGTTTGAACTGAACGTACCATAGGCATTGAAATCGTTTTGGACACAATCGATGGGACTCCTAGGTGACGAGGCTCAAGTGGAAGCTTGGTACGGTGCATTTGGAGATAGTGCTACTCAAGATGCATGATTGGTGCATGGTTTGCGTCGAATGTACCGTAGGCTCAGAAATAGTATTGGAGGCACCCGATGGAACTCCTAGGTTACATGGGTCATGTGGAATCTTAATTTGATTTGTTTTGAAACAGTGTTAGCGTCGGTGCAAGATAGGTGCTTGGTTTGCATCAAACGTACCATAGGTTCATAAATCGTTTTAGAAGCACCCGTGGTACTCCTAGGTTATGAGGGTCTGGTGGAGATCTGTTCGGTCCGTTTCGGGATAGTGCTACAGAAGATAGGTGCTCGGTTTGCATTGAACGTACCATAGGTCATAAATAGTTTTGGACGCACCCGATGGAAATCGTAAGTGACGTGGGTCGTGTGGAATCTCGTTTTAGTCAATTGGGAGATAGTGTTAGTGTCAGTGCAAGGTTGGAGCAAGGTTTGCACCGAACATACCATAGGCATAGAAATCGTTTTGGACGAACTTGATCCGACTCCTAGGTGACGAGGCTCAAGGGGAAGCTCGGTTTGGTCTGTTTGGGGATAGTGCTTCTGTTGATGCAGGGTTGGTGCTTAGTTTGCACCAAATGTAGCATAGGCATAGAAATCGTTTTGGACACACTCGAGGGGACTCCTAGGTCACGAGGCTCAAGTGGAAGCTCGATTCGGTCTGTTTGGAGACAGTGCTGCTCTTGATGCATGATTGGTGCATGGTTTGCCTCGAATGTACCGTAGGCTCAGAAATAGTATTAGAGGCATCCGATGGAACTCCTAGGTTACGTGGGTCATGTGGAATCTTGTTTCGATCTGTTTTGAAACAGTGTTAGCGTGCGTGCAAGATAGGTGTTCGGTTTGCGTCAAACATACCATAGGTTACTAAATCGTTTTAGAAGCACCCACGGTACTCCTAGGTGATGAGGGTCTGGTGGAGATCTGTTCAGTCCGTTTGGAGATAGTGCTACAGAAGATAGGTACTCGGTCTGCATTGAACGTACCATAGGTCATAAATAGTATTGGACGCACCCGATGGAAATCGTAAGTGATGTGGGTCGTGTGGAATCTCGTTTTAGTCCATTTGGAGATAGTGTTAGTGTTAGTGCAAGGTTGGAGCACGGTTTGCACCGAACATACCATAGGCATAGAAATTGTTTTGGACGAACTCGATGTGACTCCTAGGTGATGAGGCTCAAGTGGAAGCTCGGTTCGGTCCGTTTGGGGATAGTGCTTCTCTTGATGCAAGATTGGTGCTTGGTTTGCACCAAATGTAGCATAGGCATAGAAATCATTTTGGACGCACTCGAGGGGACTCCTATGTGACGAGGCTCAAGTGGAAGCTCGATTCGGTACGTTTGGGGATAGTGTTACTCTTGATGCAAGATTGGTGCTCGGTTTGCGTCGAATTTGCCGTAGGTTCGGAAATAGTATTGGAGGCACCCGATGGAACTCCTAGGTGACGTGGGTCATGTGGAATCTTGTTTTGATCTATTTTGAGAGAGTGTTAGCGATGGTGCAAGATAGGTGCACGGTTTGAACTGAACGTACCATAGGCATAGAAATCGTTTTGGACACAATCAATGGGACTCCTAGGTGACGAGGCTCAAGTGGAAGCTAATGAGGACATCAACACCGATCATACATCCACGCCATCCACGCCGACACCTGCTGGTCCTATTACCCGTGCTCGTGCTCGAACACTTAATCATCAAGTGAGTTCCTTCTTGAGCTCTTGTCCATCCTGTTTAGATCTTGGAGACACGTGCACTCTTGTTTTGATTAGGAATCAAGGAGAAGACCGAAAGGGAAAAGGACTCGCGTAGGCTGGATTCGGACTGTAGCACACCTCCAACTTGTGACGGTCGCCACGGTTACATACGGAGTCGGATTGGGGTGATCTGGACTTGTTGGAAAGCAAATAAAGTCTACTTTCATACAGATCTGACCTCATACTCATACCTGCTCAGAGACGGCGTCAACAGTCCAAAAATCACCGAGAGGTCTATTCTGTCCAGGGTGCTGCGCCACCTAAAGTTAGCCCAATGGGCTTGTATCTTTTAGAGTCCAGTAGGGATGCGTCCTAGGGTTGGAGCACGACCCAAACTCTCTTGTGGTCGTCCTCCACACATCATATACCCCTTAGCCGCCACCAGGAACACTTGGGTTTTGTTTAGATCAAGTTTAGCCTTTGCTACTTGCTTGTAGGCGCGTGTGCTGATCCAGCCACCCGTCTCCTTGTCTTCAGAACTGATATAAACCCGCTAGGGTTTATGGACGATCTTTCGATGAGAGGCGTGAGATCACTCGATTTGGTGGATGGAGATGACGTTCACGGCCCGACTACAGCCTTCCAAGACCGCGCCTTAGCAACCGATACACCACCTCCAAAGGCTGTCACGATCTTGTGGAGCGCGACAACCAGCCACTAGGGCTCCCGTCCTGCAAGCAATCGAAGAACTAGCAAGAACAAGGAAACAAGCACTGAATTTGCAAGATGAAATTGAAATCCTCAAACTGAATCTTATTATGAGTGGAGTTCTGAAGACAAGGAGACGGGTGGCTGGATCAGCACACGCGCCTACAAGCAAGTAGCAAAGGCTAAACTTGATCTAAACAAAACCCAAGTGTTCCTGGTGGCGGCTAAGGGGTATATAATGTGTGGAGGACGACCACAAGAGAGTTTGGGTCGTGCTCCAACCCTAGGACGCGTCCCTACTGGACTCTAAAAGATACAAGCCCATTGGGCTAACTTAAGGTGGCGCAGCACCCTGGACAGAATAGACCTCTGGGTGATTTTTGGACTGTTGACGCCGTTTCTGAGCAGGTATGAGTATGAGGTCAGATCCGTATGAAAGTAGACTTTATTAGCTTTCCAACAAGTCCAGAATCACCCCAATCCGACTCCGTATGTAATCGTGGCGACCGTCACAAGTTGGAGGTGTGCTGCAGTCCGAATCCAGCCTACGCGAGTCCTTTTCCCTTTTGGTCTTCTCCTTGATTCCTAATCAAAACAAGAGTGCACGTGTCTCCAAGATCTAAACAGGATGGACAAGAGCTCAAGAAGGAACTCACTTGATGATTAAGTGTTCGAGCACGAGCACGGGTAATAGGACCAGCAGGTGTCGGCGTGGACGGCGTGGATGTATGATCGGTGTTGATGTCCTCATCATCCTCCCTTTCTTGAATTTGAGTCGTCCTCGACTCAAGCTCATCTTCCTCACCCAAATAAGGCTTCAAATCTGCAATGTTAAATGTGGGACTAACCCCAAAATCTGCAGGAAGATCAAGCTTATATGCATTCTCATTTATTCGTTGCATCACTTTAAAAGGACCATCCGCTCTAGGCATCAATTTAGATTTTCTTAATTCAGGAAACCTATCCTTTCGCAAATGCAACCAAACCCAATCTCCAGGTTCAAGAATCAATTCCTTTCTACCTTTATCTACAGCAAATTTGTACTTAGCATTCATGCGCTCTATGTTTTCTTTAGTGGTTTCATGTAGTTTTAGCATCAATTCAGCACGTTGCTTAGCATCAAAATTCAACTTTTGGC
Organism: Saccharum spontaneum; assembly: GCA_022457205.1. Classification (NCBI taxonomy): domain Eukaryota; kingdom Viridiplantae; phylum Streptophyta; class Magnoliopsida; order Poales; family Poaceae; genus Saccharum; species Saccharum spontaneum. The sequence continues at coordinate 31,834,127 of CM039591.1, read as the reverse complement.
AAATCAATACTGGCAAGCCATAAACAATCTCAAAGGGACACATTAAATCAATGCAGCGAACGAGCACGTGGTAATAGGACCAGCAGGTGTCGGCGTGGACGGCGTGGATGTATGATCGGTGTTGATGTCCTCATCATCCCCCCTTTCTTGAATTTGAGTCGTCCTCGACTCAAGCTCATCTTCCTCACCCAAATAAGGCTTCAAATCTGCAATGTTAAATGTGGGACTAACCCCAAAATCTGCAGGAAGATCAAGCTTATATGCATTCTCATTTATTCGTTGCATCACCTTAAAAGGACCATCCGCTCTAGGCATCAATTTAGATTTTCTTAATTCAGGAAACCTATCCTTTCGCAAATGCAACCAAACCCAATCTCCAGGTTCAAGAATCAATTCCCTTCTACCTTTATCTACAGCAAATTTGTACTTAGCATTCATGCGCTCTATGTTTTCTTTAGTGGTTTCATGTAGTTTTAGCATCAATTCAGCACGTTGCTTAGCATCAAAATTCATCTTTTCAGAACTTGGCAATGGCATTAAATCAATAGGAGCACGTGGTAACAAGCCATAAACAATCTCAAAGGGACACATCTTCGTAGTAGAATGCAGCGAACGATTATAAGCAAACTCAATATGAGGCAAACAATCTTCCCACATCTTAATATTCTTCTTTAAAACAGTCCTTAACATAGTAGACAAAGTTCTATTCACAACTTCAGTTTGACCATCAGTTTGGGGGTGACAAGTGGTGGAAAATAAAAGCTTAGTCCCCAATTTGGCCCATAAAGTTCTCCAAAAATGGCTAAGAAATTTAGCATCACGATCAGAAACAATTGTATTTGGCACACCATGCAAGCGAACAACTTCTCGAAAGAACAAATCAGCAATATTTGTAGCATCATCTGCAATGATATTATCCTTCCCTTTCTTGTGTTTGATAACATAAGGAAAAGATTCAATAAATTCAACCCATTTTGCATGTCTACGATTCAGTTTTCCTTGACTACGAATATGCTTCAAAGATTCATGATCAGAATGTATAACAAATTCTTTGGGCCACAAATAATGCTGCCATGTTTCTAATGTCCGCACTAGAGCATATAATTCCTTATCATATGTAGAATAATTAAGAATAGGCCCGCTCAATTTCTCACTAAAGTATGCAACAGGTTTTCCTTCTTGTAACAAAACACCACCCAATCCAATTCCACTCGCATCACATTCAAGCTCGAAAGTCTTATTAAAATCAGGGAGTTGGAGTAGAGGTGCATGTGTTAACTTATCTTTCAGCACATGGAAGGCGTGCTCTTGTGCTTTGCCCCAAGAAAAGGACACTCCCTTCTTTGTAAGCTCATTCAATGGTGCAGCAATGGTGCTGAAGTCCTTCACAAAACGGCGATAGAAACCAGCAAGTCCTAGGAAACTCCGCACTTGTGTGACCGTCGTGGGTACAGGCCATCCTTGTATAGCTTCCACCTTGGCTTTATCAACCTCAATTCCCTGTGGAGTGACAACATAGCCAAGAAACGATACTCGATCGGTGCAGAAAGTGCACTTCTCAAGGTTACCAAACAAACGTGCATCACGTAGAGCATTGAAAACAGCACGTAAGTGATCAAGGTGTTCATCAATGGATTTGCTATAAATCAGTATATCATCAAGTAGACGACAACAAATTTCCCAATGAAAGCACGCAAAACCTCGTTCATTAATCTCATGAAAGTACTAGGTGCATTAGTTTAACCCAAAAGGCATGACTAACCACTCATATAGACCGAACTTGGTTTTGAAAGCAGTTTTCCATTCATCTCCCAATTTCATACGAATCTGGTGGTACCCACTACGCAAATCAACCTTTGAAAACACAACAGCACCACTCAATTCATCAAGCATATCATCTAATCGTGGAATAGGGTGTCGATATCGAATGGTGATATTATTAATAGCCCTACAATCAACACACATGCGCCATGTTCCATCTTTCTTAGGCACTAAAATCACTGGAACAGCACAAGGACTAAGAGACTCACGCACATAACCTTTGTCTAGTAGTTCTTGCACTTGTCGCTGAATTTCCTTCGTTTCTCCGGATTTGTCCTGTATGGCGCACGGTTTGGCAAAGATGCTCCAGGGATAAGATCAATTTGGTGCTCAATCCCTCGTATTGGTGGCAGCCCGCTGGTATCTCAATGGGAAACACATCAGAATACTCCTGCAAAATGTTAGCAACAGCAGGGGGCAAAGAACGTTGCATATCCTCAAATGAAATTGCATACCAAAGCATAAGCAACAGAGGTGGATGCATTGAACTCATTAATATCAGATTTTGTAGCAAGCATACAACGTCCTTTCAATGTTATCTCATCTTTGTCATCAACAACAGATTTGTCACTCTCGCTCTTTGCTTTTGCAGCCTTAGTAACATCAGATTGCATAATAGCTTCAGGAGACATAGGATGCAACACAATTTTTCGATCATGGTATAGAAACGAATATTGATTTGATCTACCATGATGCATCGAATCTCTATCAAATTGCCATGGTCTACCTAGCAGAATATTGCAAGCTTGCATAGGCACAACATCACATTCAACAATATCTTTGTATGATCCGATGGCAAAATTGATTCGCACCAGTCTCGTTACCTTTGCCTTACCACTGTTGTTCAGCCATTGGATGTAGTAGGGATGGGGATGTGGTTTGGTGGTGAGGGCGAGCTTCTGTACCATGTCGCTACTTGCCAAGTTGTTGCAGCTACCTCCATCAATGATCATGCGACACGAACGCTCCTTGATGACACACTTTGTTTGGAATAAAGTGTGTCGCTGATTTTGCTCAGCCTTCTCCATTTGTGCACTAAGCACTCGCTGTACAATCAAGCTCTCATAGTGCTCCGCGTCACCTGCATTGATGTGTTCTTCTATGTGTTCCTCACTACCTGCATAGTCAGCCGCAAGCAATGCAAGTGTATCTTCATCAAAATCACTAGCAGATGAACACTCACCATCATCTTTGACAATCATAACACGCTTGTTTGGGCAGTCACGCATCATATGGCCATATCCCTTGCACCGATGACATTGTATGTTGCTTGTTCTACCTGTCGATGCCACGGATGAAGTACTCGCAGCCGGCTTTTGCGCTGTCTTCACTACTGAATTGGTGGGGGCAGCTCGAGTCTTGTCACTAGATGATGGCGTAGGAGTACGTGTAGACGGAGTTGTAGATGGGTGCGGCTGCCATGAACTAGCTTTCCCTGCAGAAACATTAGTCCTTGCGCTAGCACGTCGTCCCTGCACTTCCCGTTCAGCTTTACAAGCAAGATGAAATAGTTTGGTTACGTTATTGTATTCTTTGTAAGCGAGGATATCCTGAATTTCCCGATTTAATCCACCTAAAAATCTAGCCATAGCAGGTTCCTCATCCTCCTCTAAATTACAACGCAACATACCCGTTTGTAATTCCTGATAGTATTCTTCTACACATTTAGAACCTTGTCTCAATTGCTGCAACTTATTTATCATATCACGGGCATAGTAAGATGGAACAAATCTAGCTCTCATGGCTCGTTTCAGTGCATTCCAAGTTCTAGGTATGTTATTAGGATTTTTCTTGCCATATTCGATCCACCAAACAGAAGCAAAATCTGTGAACTCACTAGTAGCAGCCCAAACACGCGTGTTCTCAGGAAATTCATGGCATGCAAACTTTTGATCAACAGCAATCTCCCAAGTAATGTATGCATCAGGGTCATATTTACCATCAAAAGGAGGTATTTTAAATTTAATCTTACTGAAAGCATCATCATTATTGTGTACCTCGCGTCGGCGGCGGCCACCCATACCTCTACGGTTGTGACGTAGGCGACGTCGATCACGAGTGTCTCGATCATCATGTTCAGTATCACCTGTGTATTCTTCATCATAACTAGCATCCTCTCGATCTTCCTCCTTCTTTTCTTCTTTATGCTGGTCTTTATCATTGTTGTGGAGGTCATCAAAACGCCTCAGCAGAGCAGCAAGGCTTTTGTCCACACTAGCAATGGACTGCTCCAAACCTGCAAGCTTGTTGTTTGCGGCAATCTGAGTAGCCTCCAACTGCCCAAGTTTGTCATTTGTCACCTGCAAGTCATTATCAAGTCCCTCCGTGTGCAACTTCACTTTCCTTTCAAAATGTTGTATGATGCCCTTTGTGCGAGGCGAATGTGGAATTTGGTTATCTTCGTCGGTCCCTGACATGGTTCAAAGACAAAGACAACAAGAAGACAAGTGAAGAAATAAAAGCCCTACAACTACTAGGATGTAGCTACAGCAAGTCGCTCACTCTCCACCTATTACACAAGTTCTTACCAGTTCTTACCTTGCTCGATAGGAGGGGTCAGCTACCAACAAGTCTGCAGCAATGGATGAAGTGTATCGGTGCCGCAGCACGAGACCTGTCAAGCTGTAGAATATGTGGAGCTATAGGTGGGCTGAAACAAGGAACGAACTAGCACCACGTTAGTTACAAAAAGCAAGCTGAATAATCGTTCAACCGGCGGTACTGTGCTGGTCCTAGTCTAGACCGTGCTAGAGACGCGAGCCTAGACACAAAGGAGAGCACAACACACCACCCAAAGTGAACGAAGAATCTCTAAGATCAGCCCCTTTCTCTTCTTTTCTTTTGCTTCTTTCTTTTTCTTTTTTTCTTTTTCTTTTTTTTTTCTTTTTTTTTTGAATATTTTTTTTCAGGAGCTCTCAAAACTGATTATATGAACAAGAACACTCCCAAAGAGCAACTCAGCACACACACTTTTTCCGAAAGGGCAGGGGTATTCCGGTAAAAAAAAGATACTCTCTCTCTAGAGTAAGCCACTCGTTTAGATATGAATACTTGCTGCGTGGTTCGTTTGATATTTGTAGCACAGGGAAACTGATTCCTCGTCTGATTAGAACTTCCAATTCTACTCGGACTTGGTCAACAGCGAGGAATATCCGATTCCTTGATCCGACTCAAACTTGAAAACCGACTTGGATTTGGCCAACAGAGAGGAACAGCCGATTCCTTGTCCGATTCAAACTTCAAACCCTACTTGGATTCGGCCAACAGAGAGACTATATGATAGCGTGTGTTGTGATAGAACGTGACAAGAACTCGAAACTCTAAAGGACTAAAACTAAGACCAGCAACTTGACACAACCGATGCAACCGACGACTCAACAAGCCCTAACTAGGTAGCACTAGCCACGGCCCAAAAGTCTATAGGATTGTAGGAAAACTAATCTACTTTTTTTTGGCTTTTTTTTGGAACTGTAGGAAAAATAAAAACAGCGAAGAATTATAAGTCTCTCACCGATAAACCTTGCTCTGATTACCAATTGATATAAACCCGCTAGGGTTTATGGACGATCTTTCGATGAGAGGCGTGAGATCACTCGATTTGGTGGATGGAGATGACGTTCACGGCCCGACTACAGCCTTCCAAGACCGCGCCTTAGCAACCGATACACCACCTCCAAAGGCTGTCACGATCTTGTGGAGCGCGACAACCAGCCACTAGGGCTCCCGTCCTGCAAGCAATCGAAGAACTAGCAAGAACAAGGAAACAAGCACTGAATTTGCAAGATGAAATTGAAATCCTCAAACTGAATCTTATTATGAGTGGAGTTCTGAAGACAAGGAGACGGGTGGCTGGATCAGCACACGCGCCTACAAGCAAGTAGCAAAGGCTAAACTTGATCTAAACAAAACCCAAGTGTTCCTGGTGGCGGCTAAGGGGTATATAATGTGTGGAGGACGACCACAAGAGAGTTTGGGTCGTGCTCCAACCCTAGGACGCGTCCCTACTGGACTCTAAAAGATACAAGCCCATTGGGCTAACTTAAGGTGGCGCAGCACCCTGGACAGAATAGACCTCTGGGTGATTTTTGGACTGTTGACGCCGTTTCTGAGCAGGTATGAGTATGAGGTCAGATCCGTATGAAAGTAGACTTTATTAGCTTTCCAACAAGTCCAGAATCACCCCAATCCGACTCCGTATGTAATCGTGGCGACCGTCACAAGTTGGAGGTGTGCTGCAGTCCGAATCCAGCCTACGCGAGTCCTTTTCCCTTTTGGTCTTCTCCTTGATTCCTAATCAAAACAAGAGTGCACGTGTCTCCAAGATCTAAACAGGATGGACAAGAGCTCAAGAAGGAACTCACTTGATGATTAAGTGTTCGAGCACGAGCACGGGTAATAGGACCAGCAGGTGTCGGCGTGGACGGCGTGGATGTATGATCGGTGTTGATGTCCTCATCAAGAACTCCACTCATAATAAGATTCAGTTTGAGGTTTTCAATTTCATCTTGCAAATTCAGTGCTTGTTTCCTTGTTCTTGCTAGTTCTTTGATTGCTTGCAGGACGGGAGCCCTAGTGGCTGGTTGTCGCGCTCCACAAGATCGTGACAGCCTTTGGAGGTGGTGTATCGGTTGCTAAGGCGCAGTCTTGGAAGGCTGTAGTCGGGCTGTGAACGACATCTCCATCCACCAAATCGAGTGATCTCACGTCTCTCATCGAAAGATCGTCCATAAACCCTAGCGGGTTCATATCAGAAGCTCGGTACGGTCCATTTGGAGATAGTGCTACTCAAGATGCATGATTGGTGCATGGTTTGCGTCGAATGTACCGTAGGCTCAGAAATAGTATTGGAGGCACCCGATGGAACTCCTAGGTTACATGGGTCATGTGGAATCTTATTTTGATTTGTTTTGAAACAGTGTTAGCGTCAGTGCAAGATAGGTGCTTGGTTTGCATCGAACGTACCATAGGTTCATAAATCGTTTTAGAAGCACCCGCGGTACTCCTAGGTGATGAGGGTCTGGTGGAGATCTGTTCGGTCCGTTTCGGGATAGAGCTACAGAAGATAGGTGCTCGGTTTGCATTGAACGTACCATAGGTCATAAATAGTTTTGGACGCACCCGATGGAAATCGTAAGTGACGTGGGTCGTGTGGAATCTCGTTTTAGTCCATTTGGAGATAGTGTTAGTGTCAGTGCAAGATTGGAGCAAGGTCTGCACCGAACATACCATAGGCATAGAAATGGTTTTGGACGAACTTGATCCGACTCCTAGGTGACGAGGCTCAAGGGGAAGCTCGGTTTGGTCTGTTTGGGGATAGTGCTTCTGTTGATGCATGGTTGGTGCTTGGTTTGCACCAAATGTAGCATAGGCATAGAAATCATTTCGGACGCACTCGAGGGGACTCCTAGTTCACGAGGCTCAAGTGGAAGCTCGATTCGGTCTGTTTGGAGACAGTGCTACTCTTGATGCATGATTGGTGCATGGTTTGCCTCGAATGTACTGTAGGCTCAGAAATAGTATTGGAGGCACCCGATGGAACTCCTAGGTTACGTGGGTCATGTGGAATCTTGTTTCGATCTGTTTTGAAACAGTGTTAGCGTCGGTGCAAGATAGGTGCTCGGTTTGCATCAAACGTACCATAGGTTCATAAATCATTTTAGAAGCACCCGCGGTACTCCTAGGTGATGAGGGTCTGGTGGAGATCTGTTCGGTCCGTTTCGGGATAGTGCTACAGAAGATAGGTGCTCGGTTTGCATTTAACGTACCATAGGTCACAAATAGTTTTGGACGCACACGATGAAAATCGTAAGTGACGTGGGTCGTGTGGAATCTCGTTTTAGTCCATTTGGAGATAGTGTTAGTATCAGTGCAAGGTTGGAGCATAGTTTGCACCGAACATACCATAGGCATAGAAATCGTCTTGGACGAACTTGATCCGACTCCTAGGTGACGAGGCTCAAGGGGAAGCTCGGTTTGGTCTGTTTGGGGATAGTGCTTCTCTTGATGTAGGATTGGTGCTTGGTTTGCACCAAATGTAGCATAGGCATAGAAATCGTTTTGGACGCACTCGAGGGGACTCCTAGGTGACGACGCTCAAGTGGAAGCTCGATTCGGTACATTTGGAGATAGTGCTACTCTTGATGTAAGATTGGTGCTCGGTTTGCGTCGAATGTGTCGTAGGTTCGGAATAGTATTGGAGGCACCCGTTGGAACTCCTAGGTGACGTGGGTCATGTGGAATCTCATTTTGATCTATTTTGAGACAGTGTTAGCGATCGTGCAAGATAGGTGCACGGTTTGAACTGAACGTACCATAGGCATAGAAATCATTTTGGACACAATCGATGGGACTCCTAGGTGACGAGGCTCAAGTGGAAGCTCGGTACGGTCTATTTGGGGATAGTGCTACTCAAGATGCATGATTGGTGCATGGTTTGCGTCGAATGTACCGTAGGCTCAGAAATAGTATTGGAGGCACCCGATGGAACTCCTAGGTTACGTGGGTCATGTGGAATCTTGTTTCGATCTATTTTGAAACAGTGTTAGCGTCGGTGCAAGATAGGTGCTTGGTTTGCATCAAACGTACCATAGGTCCATAAATCGTTTTAGAAGCACTCGCGGTACTCCTAGGTGATGAGGGTCTGGTGGAGATCTGTTCGGTCCATTTTGGTATAGTGCTACAGAAGATAGGTGCTTGATTTGCATTAAACATACCATAGGTCATAAATAGTTTGGGACGCACCCGATGGAAATGGTAAGTGACGTGGGTCATGTGGAATCTCGTTTTAGTCCATTTGGAGGTAGTGTTAGTGTCAGTGCATGGTTGGAGCACGGTTTGCACCGAACATACCATAGGCATAGAAATCGTTTTGCATGAACTTGATCCGACTCCTAGGTGACGAGGCTGAAGGGGAAGCTCGGTTTGGTCTGTTTGGGGATAGTGCTTCTCTTGATGCAGGGTTGGTGCTTGGTTTGCACCAAATGTAGCATATGCATAGAAATCGTTTTGGACGCACTCGAGGGGACTCCTAGGTGATGAGGCTCAAGTGGAAGCTTGATTCGGTACGTTTAGAGATAGTGCTACACTTGATGCAAGATTGTTGCTCGATTTGCGTCGAATGTGTCGTAGGTTCAGAAATAGTATTGGAGGCACCCGATGGAACTCCTAGGTTACGTGGGTCATGTGGAATCTTGTTTCGATCTGTTTTGATATAGTGTTAGCGACGGTGCAATATAGGTGCACGGTTTAAAGTAAACGTACCATAGGCATAGAAATCGTTTTAGACACAATCAATGGGACTCCTAGGTGACGAGGCTCAAGTGGAAGCTCGGTACGGTCCATTTGGAGATAGTGCTACTCTTGATGCATGATTGGTGCATGGTTTTCGTCGAATGTACCGTAGGCTCAGAAATAGTATTGGAGGCACCCGATGGAACTCCTAGGTTACGTGGGTCATGTGGAATCTTATTTTGATCTCTTTTGAAACAGTGTTAGCATCGGTGCAAGATAGGTGCTTGGTTTGCATCAAACGTACCATAGGTTCATAAATCATTTTAGAAGCGCCCGCGGTACTCCTAGGTGATGAGGGTCTGGTGGAGATCTGTTCGGTCTGTTTCGGGATAGTGCTATAGAAGATAGGTGCTTGGTTTGCATTGAACGTACCATAGGTCATAAATAGTTTTGGATGCACCCGATGGAAATCGTAAGTGACGTGGGTCGTGTGGAATCTTGTTTTAGTCCATTTGGAGATAGTGTTTGTGTCAGTGCAAGGTTGGAGCACGGTTTGCACCGAACATACCATAGGCATAGAAATCGTTTTGGACGAACTTGATCTGACTCCTAGGTGACGAGGCTCAAGGTGAAACTCGGTTTGGTCTGTTTGGGGATAGTGCTTCTCTTGATGCAAGATTGGTGCTTGGTTTGCACCAAATGTAGCATAGGCATAGAAATCGTTTTGGACGCACTTGAGGGGACTCCTAGGTCACGAGGCTCAAGTGGAAGCTCGAGTCGGTCTGTTTGGAGACAGTGCTACTCTTGATGCATGATTGGTGCTTGGTGATGAGATACAGGCCCGATCTTCCGAGAGGTAACCGGTAAGTTCGACTTGTGGAGATCTCGACATTGGCGATCCGGCTTCAAATCAGACACGATTCGAACCCTGCAACCGTTACACCACTGCTTTGTTGGTTATCAACCAAGCACAACTTGATTGACCTCGCCAAGAAGGCTTTTCCTGCAAGCGAATCGAAGAACACAAGCAAGAAGGTAAAACACGCAATCTGAAATTGCAAATATGAATGATGCGAATATCAATTGAGGGTTCAAGAACTCGGTTCCAAAGGACTAATCGACACAGTGGAGGAGATCAAGAACAGGGGCCTAGGAGCACTGTAAAAGGATTTGTCACCACAGTTACAATGAACGATTCAGTGGCAGCGGCTGTTTTTATAGTCTAAGACTCGACCTAGGGTTGAGGATGGCCAGGGGTTGGGCGCCCACAACTTGGGCTTAAGGTCCGACACGATACATGGCCAAGTTGGCCCAAATAGGTGACGCAGCACATTGCCGTGGTCACACAGAATGATCCACAGACCTTCTGGAGCTGGGACCAGACCAAAAACGACGGCATCGTCGTCCTCTTTCCAACGAATCCAAGAACGCCCCGTTTTGATGTCGTATGCGAGAGTTATGACCAAAACAGTGACGACGTGTCTGCTGAATCCGAGGGTGATGTGGCAGATGAGTTGGGGACGAATTGCTACTTGGGGAAGACCATAGCGTCGGTGTGTCCAGCGTGGCGATGTCCTCATCACATGGTTTGCGTCGAATGTACCGTAGGCTCAGAAATAGTATTAGAGGCACCCGATGGAACTCCTAGGTTACGTGGGTCATATGGAATCTTGTTTCGATCTGTTTTGAAACAGTGTTAGCGTCGGTGCAAGATAGGTGCTCGGTTTGCATCAAACATACCATAGGTTCATAAATTGTTTTAGAAGCACCCGCGGTACTCCTAGGTGATGAGGGTCTAGTGGAGATCGGTTCGGTCCGTTTCGGGATAGTGCTACAGAAGATAGATGCTCAGTTTGCATTGAACGTACCATAGGTCATAAATAGTTTTGGATGCACCTGATGGAAATCGTAAGTGACGTGGGTCGTGTGGAACCTCGTTTTAGTCCATTTGGAGATAGTGTTAGTGTTAGTGCAAGGTTGGAGCATGGTTTGCACCGAACATACCATAGGCATAGAAATCGTTTTGGACGAACTTGATCCGACTCCTAGGTGAAGAGGCTGAAGGGGAAGCTCGGTTTGGTCTGTTTGGGGATAGTGCTTCTCTTGATGCAGGGTTGGTGCTTGGTTTGCTCCAAATGTAGCATAGGCATAGAAATCGTTTTGGACGCACTCGAGGGGACTCCTAGGTGACGAGGCTCAAGTGGAAGCACAATTCGGTACGTTTGGAGATAGTGCTACTCTTGATGCATGACTGGTGCATGGTTTGCGTCGAATGTATCGTAGGCTCAGAAATAGTATTGGAGGCACCTGATGGAACTCCTAGGTTACGTGGGTCATGTGGAATCTTATTTTGATCTATTTTGAAACAGTGTTAGCGTCGGTGCAAGATAGGTGCTTGGTTTGCATCAAACGTACCATAGGTTCATAAATCGTTTTAGAAGCACCCGCGGTACTCCTAGGTGATGAGGGTCTGGTGGAGATCTGTTCGGTCCATTTCGGGATTGTGCTACAGAAGATAGATGTTCGGTTTGCATTGAACGTACCATAGGTCATAAATAGTTTTGGATGCACCCGATGGAAATCGTAAGTGACGTGGGTCGTGTGGAATCTCGTTTTAGTCCATTTGGAGATAGTGTTAGTGTCAGTGCAAGGTTGGAGCATGGTTTGCACCGAACATATCATAGGCATAGAAATCGTTTTGGACGAACTTGATATGACTCCTAGGTGACGAGGCTGAAGGGGAAGCTCGATTTGGTCTGTTTGGGGATAGTGCTTCTCTTGATGCAGGGTTGGTGCTTGGTTTGCTCCAAATGTAGCATAGGCATAGAAATCGTTTTGGACGCACTCGAGGGGACTCCTAGGTGACGAGGCTCAAGTGGGAGCTCCATTCGGTATGTTTGGAGATAGTGCTACTCTTGATGCAAGATTGGTGCTCGGTTTGCGTCGAATGTGTCGTAGGTTCAGAAATAGTATTGGAGGCACCTGATGGAACTCCTAGATTACGTGGGTCATGTGGAATCTTGTTTTGATCTATTTTGAGACAGTGTTAGCGACGGTGCAGGATAGGTGCACGGTTTGAACTGAACGTACCATAGGCATAGAAACCGTTTTGGACACAATCGATGGGACTCCTAGGTGACGAGGCTCAAGTGGAAGCTCGGTACAGTCCATTTGGAGATAGTTCTACTCAAGATGCATGATTGGTGCATGGTTTGCGTCGAATGTACCGTAGGCTCAGAAATAGTATTGGAGGCACCCGATGGAACTCCTAGGTTACGTGGGTCATGTGGAATCTTGTTTTGATCTGTTCTGAAATAGTATTAGCGTCGGTGCAAGATAGGTGCTTGGTTTGCATCAAACTTACCATAGGTCCATAAATCGTTTTAGAAGCACTTGCGGTACTCCTAGGTGATGAGGGTCTGGTGGAGATTTGTTCGGTCCATTTTGGGATAGTGCTACAGAAGATAGGTGCTCGATTTGCATTGAACGTACCATAGGTCATAAATAGTTTTGGACGCACCCGATGGAAATCGTATGTGACGTGGGTCGTGTGGAATCTCGTTTTAGTCCATTTGGAGATAGTGTTAGTGTCAGTGCAAGGTTGGAGCATGGTTTGCACCGAACATACCATAGGCATAGAAATCGTTTTGGACGAACTTGATCCGACTCCTAGGCGACGAGGCTGAAGGGGAAGCTCGGTTTGGTCTGTTTGGGGATAGTGCTTCTCTTGATGCAGGGTTGGTGCTTGGTTTGCTCCAAATGTAGCATAGGCATAGAAATCGTTTTGGACGCACTCGAGGGGACTCCTAGGTGACGAGGCTCAAGTGGAAGCACAATTCGGTACGTTTGGAGATAGTGCTACTCTTGGTGCAAGATTGGTGCTCGGTTTGTGTCGAATGTGCCGTAGGTTCAGAAATAGTATTGGAGGCACCCGATGGAACTCCTAGGTGACGTGGGTCATGTGGAATCTTGTTTCGATCTATTTTGATATAGTGTTAGCGACGGTGCAAGATAGGTGCATGGTTTGAACTAAATGTACCATAGGCATAGAAATCGTATTAGACACAATCGATGGGACTCCTAGGTGACGAGGCTCAAGTGGAAGCTCGGTACGGTCCATTTGGAGATAGTGCTACTCTTGATGCATGATTGGTGCATGGTTTGCGTCGAATGTATCGCAGGCTCAGAAATAGTATTGGAGGCACCTGATGGAACTCCTATGTTACGTGGGTCATGTGGAATCTTATTTTGATCTATTTTGAAACAGTGTTAGCGTCGGTGCAAGATAGGTGCTTGGTTTGCATCACACGTACCATAGGTTCATAAATCGTTTTAGAAGCACCCGCGGTACTCCTAGGTGATGAGGGTCTGGTGGAGATCTGTTCGGTCCGTTTCGGGATAGTGCTACAGAAGATAGGTGCTCGGTTTGCATTGAACGTACCATAGGTCATAAATAGTTTTGGACGCACCTGATGGAAATCGTAAGTGACGTGGGTCGTGTGGAATCTCGTTTTAGTCCATTTGGAGATAGTGTTAGTGTCAGTGCAAGGTTGGAGCACGGTTTGCACCGAACATACCATAGGCATAGAAATCGTTTTGGATGAACTTGATCCGACTCCTAGGTGACGAGGCTCAAGGGGAAGCTCGGTTTGGTCTGTTTGGGGATAGTGCTTCTCTTGGTGCAGGGTTGGTGCTTGGTTTGCACCAAATGTAGCATAGGCATAGAAATCGTTTTGGACGCACTCGAGGGGACTCCTAGGTCACGAGGCTCAAGTGGAAGCTCGATTCGGTCTGTTTGGAGACAGTGCTACTCTTGATGCATGATTGGTGCATGGTTTGCGTCGAATGTACCGTTGGCTCAGAAATAGTATTGGAGGCACCCGATGGAACTCCTAGGTTACGTGGGTCATGTGGAATCTTGTTTCGATCTGTTTTGAAACAGTGTTAGCGTCGGTGCAAGATAGGTGCTCGGTTTGCATCAAACATACCATAGGTTCATAAATCATTTCAGAAGCACCCGCGGTACTCCTAGGTGATGAGGGTCTGGTGGAGATCTGTTCGGTCCGTTTCGGGATAGTGCTATAGAAGATAGGTGCTCGGTTTGCATTGAACGTACCATAGGTCATAAATAGTTTTGGATGCACCCAATGGAAATCGTAAGTGACGTGGGTCGTGTGGAATCTCATTTTAGTCCATTTGGATATAGTGTTAGTGTCAGTGCAATGTTTGAGCACAGTTTGTACTGAACATACCATAGGCATAGAAATCATTTTGGATGAACTCGATCCGACTCCTAGGTGACGAGGCTCAAGTGGAAGCTCGGTTCGGTCTGTTTGGGGATAGTGCTTCTCTTGATGCAAGATTGGTGCTTGGTTTGCACCAAATGTAGCATAGGCATAGAAATCATTTTGGACGCACTCGAGGGGACTCCTAGGTGATGAGGCTCAAGTGGAAGCTCGATTCGGTACGTTTGGAGATAGTGCTACTCTTGATGCAAGATTGGTGCTCGGTTTGCGTCGAATGTGCCATAGGTTCAGAAATAGTATTGGAGGCACCTGATGGAACTCCAAGGTGACGTGGGTCATGTGGAATCTCGTTTTGATCTATTTTGAGACAGTGTTAGCGACGGTGCAAGATAGGTGCACGGTTTGAACTGAACGTACCATAGGCATAGAAATCGAATTGGACACAATCGATGGGACTCCTAGGTGACGAGGCTCAAGTGGAAGCTCGGTATGGTCCATTTGGAGATAGTGCTACTCAAGATGCATGATTGGTGCATGGTTTACGTCGAATGTATCGTAGGCTCATAAATATATTGGAGGCACCCAATGGAACTCCTAGGTTACGTGGGTCATGTGGAATCTTGTTTTGATCTGTTCTGAAACAGTGTTAGCGTCGGTGCAAGATAGGTGCTTGGTTTGCATCAAACTTACCATAGGTCCATAAATCGTTTTAGAAGCACTTGCGGTACTCCTAGGTGATGAGGGTCTGGTGGAGATTTGTTCGGTCCATTTTGGGATAGTGCTACAGAAGATAGGTGCTCGATTTGCATTCAACGTACCATAGGTCATAAATAGTTTTGGACGCACCCGATGGAAATCGTATGTGACGTGGGTCGTGTGGAATCTCGTTTTAGTCCATTTGGAGATAGTGTTAGTGTCAGTGCAAGGTTGGAGCATGGTTTGCACCGAACATACCATAGGCATAGAAATTGTTTGGACGAACTTGATCTGACTCCTAGGTGACGAGGCTGAAGGGGAAGCTCGGTTTGGTCTGTTTGGGGATAGTGCTTCTCTTGATGCAGGGTTGGTGCTTGGTTTGCAGCAAATGTAGCATAGGCATAGAAATCGTTTTGGACGCACTCGAGGGGCTCCTAGGTGACGAGGCTCAAGTGGAAGCTTGATTCGGTACGTTTGGAGATAGTGCTACTCTTGATGCAAGATTGGTGCTCGGTTTGTGTCGAATGTGTCGAAGGTTCGGAAATAGTATTGGAGGCACCCGATGGAACTCCTAGGTGATGTGGGTCATGTGGAATGTCGTTTTGATCTATTTTGAGACAGTTTTAGCGACGGTGCAAGATAGGTGCACGGTTTGAACTGAACGTACCATAGGCATAGAAATCGTTTTGGACACAATCGATGGGACTCCTAGGTCACGAGGCTCAAGTGGAAGCTCGGTATGGTCCATTTAGAGATAGTGCTACTCAAGATGCATGATTGGTGCACGGTTTACGTCGAACATACCGTAGGCTTGGAAATAGTATTGGAGGCACCCGATGGAACTCCTAGGTTACGTGGGTCATGTGGAATCTTGTTTCGATCTGTTTTGAAACAGTGTTAGCGTCGGTGCAACATAGGTGCTTGGTTTGCATCAAACGTACCATTGGTTAATAAATCGTTTTAGAAGCACCCGCGGTACTCCTAGGTGATGAGGGTCTGGTGGAGATCTGTTCGGTCCGTTTGGAGATAGTGCTACAGAAGATAGGTGCACGGTTTGCATTGAACGTACCATAGGTCGTCAATAGTTTTGGACGCACCCGATGGAACTCGTAAGTAACGTGGGTCGTGTGGAATCTCATTTTAGTCCATTTGGAGATAGTGTTATTGTCAGTGCAAGATTGGAGCACGGTTTGCACTGAACATACCATAGGCATAGAAATCATTTTGGACGAACTCGATTCGACTCCTTGGTGACGAGGCTCAAGTGGAAGCTCGGTTCTGTGTGTTTGGGGATAGTGCTTCTCTTGATGCAAGATTGGTGCTTGGTTTGCACCAAATGTAGCATAGGCATAGAAATCCTTTTGGACGCACTCGAGGGGACTCCTAGGTGACGAGGCTCAAGTGGAAGCTCGATTCGGTACGTTTGGAGATAGTGCTACTCTTGATGCAAGATTGGTGCTCGGTTTATGTCGAATGTGCCAATGGCTCGGAAATAGTATTGGAGGCACCCGATGGAACTCCTAGGTGACCTGAGTCATGTGGAATCTCGTTTTGATCTATTTTGAGACAGTGTTAGCGTCGGTGCAAGATAGGTGCACGGTTTGCACTGAACGTACTATAGGCATAGAAATTGTTTTGGACACACTCGATGGGACTCCTAGGTGACGAGGCTCAAGTGGAAGCTCGGTATGGTCCATTTGGAGATAGTGCTACTCTTATGCATGATTGGTGCACGGTTTGCGTCGAACGTACCGTAGGCACAGAAGTAGTATTGGAGGCACTCGATGGAACTCCTAGGTTACGTGGGTCATGTGGAATCTTGTTTCGATCTGTTTTGAAACAGTGTTAGCGTGGGTGCAAAATAGGTGTTCGGTTTGCATCAAACATACCGTAGGTTAATAAATTGTTTTCGAAGAACCCATGGTACTCCTAGGTGATGAGGGTCTGGTGGAGATTTGTTCGGTCCATTTGGAGATAGTGCTACAGAAGATAGGTGCACGGTTTGCATTGAACGTACCATAGGTCATAAATAGTTTTGGACGCACCCGATGGAACTCGTAAGTAACGTGGGTCGTGTGGAATCTCATTTTAGTCCATTTGGAGATAGTGTTAGTGTCAGTGCAAGGTTGGAGCACGGTTTGCACCGAACATACCATAGGCATAGAAATCGTTTTGGACGAACTCGATCCGACTCCTAGGTGACGAGGCTCAAGGGGAAGCTCGATTCGGTCTGCTTGGGGATAGTGCTTCCCTTGATGCAAGATTGGTGCTTGACTTGCACCAAATGTAGCATAGCCATAGAAATCGTTTTGGACGCACTCGAGGGGACTCCTAGGTGACAAGGCTCAAGTGGAAGCTCGATTCGGTACGTTTGGAGATAGTGCTACTCTTGATGCAAGATTGGTGCTCAGTTTGCGTCGAATGTGTCGTAGGTTCGGAAATAGTATTGGAGGCACCCGATGGAACTCCTAGGTTACGTTGGTCATGTGGAATCTTGTTTCGATCTATTTTGAGACAATGTTAGCGACGGTGCAAGATAGGTGCACGGTTTGAACTAAACGTACCATAGGCATAGAAATCATTTTAGACACAATCGATGGGACTCCTAAGTGACGAGGCTCAAGTGGAAGCTCGGTACGGTCTATTTGGAGATAGTGCTACTCTTGATGCATGATTGGTGCATGGTTTGCGTCGAATGTACCGAAGGCTCAGAAATAGTATTGGAGGCACCTGATGGAACTCCTAGGTTACGTGGGTCATGTGGAATCTTGTTTCGATCTGTTTTGAAAAAGTGTTAGAGTCGGTGCAAGATAGGTGCTCGGTTTGCATCATACGTACCATAGGTTCATAAATCGTTTTAGAAGCACCCGCGGTACTCCTAGGTGATGAGGGTCTGGTGGAGATCTGTTCGGTCCGTTTGGAGATAGTGCTACAGAAGATAGGTGCACGGTTTGCATTGAACGTACCATCGGTCATAAATAGTTTTAGACGCACCCAATGGAACTCGTAAGTGACGTGGGTCATGTGGAATCTCATTTTAGTCCATTTGGAGATAGCGTTAGTGTCAGTGCAAGGTTGGAGCACGGTTTGCACCGAACATACCAAAGGCATAGAAATCATTTTGGACGAATTCGATCCGACTCCTAGGTGACGAGGCTCAAGTGGAAGCTCGGTTCGGTCCGTTTGGGGATAGTGCTTCTCTTGATGCAAGATTGCTGCTTGGTTTGCACCAAATGTAGCATAGGCATAGAAATCGTTTTGGACGCACTCGAGGGGACTCCTAGGTGACGAGGCTCAAGTGGAAGCTCGGTTCGGTCCGTTTGGGGATAGTGCTTCTCTTGATGCAAGATTGCTGCTTGGTTTGCACCAAATGTAGCATAGGCATAGAAATCGTTTTGGACGCACTCGAGGGGACTCCTAGGTGACGAGGCTCAAGTGGAAGCTCGGTTCGGTCCGTTTGGGGATAGTGCTTCTCTTGATGCAAGATTGGTTCTTGGTTTGCACCAAATGTAGCATAGGCATAGAAATCGTTTTGGACGCACTCGAGGGGACTCCTAGGTGACGAGGCTCAAGTGGAAGCTCGATCTGGTACGTTTGGAGATAGTGCTACTCTTGATGCAAGATTGGTGCTCGGTTTGCGTTGAATGTGCCGTAGGTTCAGAAATAGTATTGGAGGCACCCGATGGAACTTCTAGGTGACGTGGGTCATGTGGAATCTCGTTTTGATCTATTTTGAGACAGTGTTAGCGACGGTGCAAGATAGGTGCACGGTTTGAACTGAACGTACCATAGGCATAGAAATCGTTTTGGACACAATCGATGGGACTCCTAGGTGACGAGGCTCAAGTGGAAGCTCGGTACGGTCCATTTGGACATAGTGCTACTCAAGATGCAAGATTGGTGCATGGTTTGTGTTGAATGTACCGTAGGCTCAGAAATAGTATTGGAGGCACCCGATGGAACTCCTAGGTTACGTGGGTCATGTGGAATCTTGTTTCGATCTGTTTTGAAACAGTGTTAGAGTCGGTGCAAGATAGGTGCTTGGTTTGCATCAAACGTACCATAGGTTCATAAATCGTTTTAGAAGCACCCGTGGTACTCCTAGGTGATGAGGGTCTGGTGGAGATCTGTTCGGTCCATTTGGAGATAGTGCTACAGAAGATAGGTGCTCGGATTGCATTGAACGTACCATAGGTCATAAATAGTTTTGGACGCACCCGATGGAAATCATAAGTGACGTGGGTCGTGTGGAATCTCGTTTTAGTCCATTTGGAGCTAGTGTTAGTGTTAGTGCAAGGTTGGAGCACGGTTTGCACCAAACATACCATAGGCATAGAAATTGTTTTGGACGAACTTCATCCGACTCCTAGGTGACGAGGCTCAAGGGGAAGCTCGGTTCTGTGTGTTTGGGGATAGTGCTTCTCTTGATGCAAGATTGGTGCTTGGTTTGCACCAAATGTAGCATAGGCATAGAAATCGTTTTGGACACACTCGAGGGGACGAAGGTGACGAGGCTCAAGTGCAAGCTCGATTCGGTACGTTTGGAGATAGTGCTACTCTTGATGCAAGATTGGTGCTCGGTTTGCGTCGAATGTGTCGTAGGTTCGGAAATAGTATTGGAGGCACCCGATGGAACTCCTAGGTTACGTGGGTCATGTGGAATCTTGTTTCGATCTGTTTTGAGACAATGTTAGCGACGGTGCAAGATAGGTGCACGGTTTGAACTAAACGTGCCATAGGCATAGAAATCGTTTTAGACAAAATCGATGGGACCCCTAGGTGACGAGGCTCAAGTGAAAGCTCGGTACGGTCTATTTGGAGATTGTGCTACTCTTGATGCGTGATTGGTGCATGGGTTGCGTCGAATGTACCGAAGGCTAAGAAATAGTATTGGAGGCACCCGATGGAACTGCTAGGATACGTGGGTCATGTGGAATCTTGTTTCGATCTGTTTTGAAAAAGTGTTAGCGTCGGTGCAAGATAGGTGCTCGGTTTGCATCAAACGTACCATAGGTTCATAAATCATTTTAGAAGCACCCGCGGTACTCCTAGGTGATGAGGGTCTGGTGGAGATCTGTTCGGTCCGTTTGGAGATAGTGCTACAGAAGATAGGTGCACGGTTTGCATTGAACGTACCATCGGTCATAAATAGTTTTGGACGCACCCGATGGAACTCGTAAGTGACGTGGGTCGTGTGGAATCTCATTTTAGTCCATTTGGAGATAGTGTTAGTGTCAGTGCAAGGTTGGAGCACGGTTTGCACCGAACATACCATAGGCATAGAAATCGTTTTGGACGAACTCGATCCGACGCCTAGGTGACGAGGCTCAAGTGGAAGCTCGGTTCGGTGCATTTGGGGATAGTGCTTCTCTTGATGCGAGATTGGTGCTCGGTTTGCATTGAACGTACCATAGGTCATAAATAGTTTTGGACGCACCCGATGGAAATCGTAAGTGACGTGGGTCGTGTGGAATCTCATTTTAGTCCATTTGGAGCTAGTGTTAGTGTTAGTGCAAGGTTGGAGCACGGTTTGCACCAAACATACCATAGGCATAGAAATTGTTTTGGACGAACTTCATCCGACTCCTAGGTGACGAGGCTCAAGGGGAAGCTCGGTTCTGTGTGTTTGGGGATAGTGCTTCTCTTGATGCAAGATTGTTGCTTGGTTTGCACCAAATGTAGCATAGGCATAGAAATCGTTTTGGACATACTCGAGGGGACGAAGGTGACGAGGCTCAAGTGCAAGCTCGATTCGGTACGTTTGGAGATAGTGCTACTCTTGATGCAAGATTGGTGCTCGGTTTGCGTCGAATGTGTCGTAGGTTCGGAAATAGTATTGGAGGCACCCGATGGAACTCCTAGGTTACGTGGGTCATGTGGAATCTTGTTTTGATCTGTTTTGAGACAGTGTTAGCAACGGTGCAAGATAGGTGCACGGTTTGAACTAAACGTGCCATAGGCATAGAAATCGTTTTAGACACAATCGATGGGACCCCTAGGTGACGAGGCTCAAGTGAAAGCTCGATACGGTCTATTTGGAGATAGTGCTACTCTTGATGCGTGATTGGTGCATGGTTTGCGTCGAATGTACCGAAGGCTAAGAAATAGTATTGGAGGCACCCGATGGAACTGCTAGGTTACGTGGGTCATGTGGAATCTTGTTTCGATCTGTTTTGAAAAAGTGTTAGCGTTGGTGCAAGATAGGTGCTCGGTTTGCATCAAACGTACCATAGGTTCATAAATCATTTTAGAAGCACCCGCGGTACTCCTAGGTGATGAGGGTCTGGTGGAGATCTGTTCGGTCCGTTTGGAGATAGTGCTACAGAAGATAGGAGCACGGTTTGCATTGAACGTACCATCGGTCATAAATAGTTTTGGACGCACCCAATGGAACTCGTAAGTGACGTGGGTCGTGTGGAATCTCATTTTAGTCCATTTGGAGATAGTGTTAGTGTCAGTGCAAGGTTGGAGCACGGTTTGCACCGAACAAACCATAGGCATAGAAATCATTTTGGACGAACTCGATCCGACGCCTAGGTGACGAGGCTCAAGTGGAAGCTCGGTTCGGTCCGTTTGGGGATAGTGCTTCTCTTGATGCGAGATTGGTGCTCGGTTTGCATTGAACGTACCATAGGTCATAAATTGTTTTGGACGCACCCGATGGAAATCGTAAGTGACGTGGGTCGTGTGGAATCTCATTTTAGTCCATTTGGAGCTAGTGTTAGTGTTAGTGCAAGGTTGGAGCACGGTTTGCACCAAACATACCATAGGCATAGAAATTGTTTTGGACGAACTTCATCCGACTCCTAGGTGACGAGGCTCAAGGGGAAGCTCGGTTCTGTGTGTTTGGGGATAGTGCTTCTCTTGATGCAAGATTGGTGCTTGGTTTGCACCAAATGTAGCATAGGCATAGAAATCGTTTTGGACACACTCGAGGGGACGAAGGTGACGAGGCTCAAGTGCAAGCTCGATTCGGTACGTTTGGAGATAGTGCTACTCTTGATGCAAGATTGGTGCTCGGTTTGCGTCGAATGTGTCGTAGGTTCGGAAATAGTATTGGAGGCACCCGATGGAACTCCTAGGTTACGTGGGTCATGTGGAATCTTGTTTCGATCTGTTTTGAGACAATGTTAGCGACGGTGCAAGATAGGTGCACGGTTTGAACTAAACGTGCCATAGGCATAGAAATCGTTTTAGACAAAATCGATGGGACCCCTAGGTGACGAGGCTCAAGTGAAAGCTCGGTACGGTCTATTTGGAGATTGTGCTACTCTTGATGCGTGATTGGTGCATGGGTTGCGTCGAATGTACCGAAGGCTAAGAAATAGTATTGGAGGCACCCGATGGAACTGCTAGGATACGTGGGTCATGTGGAATCTTGTTTCGATCTGTTTTGAAAAAGTGTTAGCGTCGGTGCAAGATAGGTGCTCGGTTTGCATCAAACGTACCATAGGTTCATAAATCATTTTAGAAGCACCCACGGTACTCCTAGGTGATGAGGGTCTGGTGGAGATCTGTTCGGTCCGTTTGGAGATAGTGCTACAGAAGATAGGTGCACGGTTTGCATTGAACGTACCATCGGTCATAAATAGTTTTGGACGCACCCGATGGAACTCGTAAGTGACGTGGGTCGTGTGGAATCTCATTTTAGTCCATTTGGAGATAGTGTTAGTGTCAGTGCAAGGTTGGAGCACGGTTTGCACCGAACATACCATAGGCATAGAAATCGTTTTGGACGAACTCGATCCGACGCCTAGGTGACGAGGCTCAAGTGGAAGCTCGGTTCGGTGCATTTGGGGATAGTGCTTCTCTTGATGCGAGATTGGTGCTCGGTTTGCATTGAACGTACCATAGGTCATAAATAGTTTTGGACGCACCCGATGGAAATCGTAAGTGACGTGGGTCGTGTGGAATCTCATTTTAGTCCATTTGGAGCTAGTGTTAGTGTTAGTGCAAGGTTGGAGCACGGTTTGCACCAAACATACCATAGGCATAGAAATTGTTTTGGACGAACTTCATCCGACTCCTAGGTGACGAGGCTCAAGGGGAAGCTCGGTTCTGTGTGTTTGGGGATAGTGCTTCTCTTGATGCAAGATTGTTGCTTGGTTTGCACCAAATGTAGCATAGGCATAGAAATCGTTTTGGACATACTCGAGGGGACGAAGGTGACGAGGCTCAAGTGCAAGCTCGATTCGGTACGTTTGGAGATAGTGCTACTCTTGATGCAAGATTGGTGCTCGGTTTGCGTCGAATGTGTCGTAGGTTCGGAAATAGTATTGGAGGCACCCGATGGAACTCCTAGGTTACGTGGGTCATGTGGAATCTTGTTTTGATCTGTTTTGAGACAGTGTTAGCAACGGTGCAAGATAGGTGCACGGTTTGAACTAAACGTGCCATAGGCATAGAAATCGTTTTAGACACAATCGATGGGACCCCTAGGTGACGAGGCTCAAGTGAAAGCTCGATACGGTCTATTTGGAGATAGTGCTACTCTTGATGCGTGATTGGTGCATGGTTTGCGTCGAATGTACCGAAGGCTAAGAAATAGTATTGGAGGCACCCGATGGAACTGCTAGGTTACGTGGGTCATGTGGAATCTTGTTTCGATCTGTTTTGAAAAAGTGTTAGCGTTGGTGCAAGATAGGTGCTCGGTTTGCATCAAACGTACCATAGGTTCATAAATCATTTTAGAAGCACCCGCGGTACTCCTAGGTGATGAGGGTCTGGTGGAGATCTGTTCGGTCCGTTTGGAGATAGTGCTACAGAAGATAGGAGCACGGTTTGCATTGAACGTACCATCGGTCATAAATAGTTTTGGACGCACCCAATGGAACTCGTAAGTGACGTGGGTCGTGTGGAATCTCATTTTAGTCCATTTGGAGATAGTGTTAGTGTCAGTGCAAGGTTGGAGCACGGTTTGCACCGAACAAACCATAGGCATAGAAATCATTTTGGACGAACTCGATCCGACGCCTAGGTGACGAGGCTCAAGTGGAAGCTCGGTTCGGTCCGTTTGGGGATAGTGCTTCTCTTGATGCGAGATTGGTGCTCGGTTTGCATTGAACGTACCATAGGTCATAAATTGTTTTGGACGCACCCGATGGAAATCGTAAGTGACGTGGGTCGTGTGGAATCTCATTTTAGTCCATTTGGAGCTAGTGTTAGTGTTAGTGCAAGGTTGGAGCACGGTTTGCACCAAACATACCATAGGCATAGAAATTGTTTTGGACGAACTTCATCCGACTCCTAGGTGACGAGGCTCAAGGGGAAGCTCGGTTCTGTGTGTTTGGGGATAGTGCTTCTCTTGATGCAAGATTGGTGCTTGGTTTGCACCAAATGTAGCATAGGCATAGAAATCGTTTTGGACACACTCGAGGGGACGAAGGTGACGAGGCTCAAGTGCAAGCTCGATTCGGTACGTTTGGAGATAGTGCTACTCTTGATGCAAGATTGGTGCTCGGTTTGCGTCGAATGTGTCGTAGGTTCGGAAATAGTATTGGAGGCACCCGATGGAACTCCTAGGTTACGTGGGTCATGTGGAATCTTGTTTCGATCTGTTTTGAGACAATGTTAGCGACGGTGCAAGATAGGTGCACGGTTTGAACTAAACGTGCCATAGGCATAGAAATCGTTTTAGACAAAATCGATGGGACCCCTAGGTGACGAGGCTCAAGTGAAAGCTCGGTACGGTCTATTTGGAGATTGTGCTACTCTTGATGCGTGATTGGTGCATGGGTTGCGTCGAATGTACCGAAGGCTAAGAAATAGTATTGGAGGCACCCGATGGAACTGCTAGGATACGTGGGTCATGTGGAATCTTGTTTCGATCTGTTTTGAAAAAGTGTTAGCGTCGGTGCAAGATAGGTGCTCGGTTTGCATCAAACGTACCATAGGTTCATAAATCATTTTAGAAGCACCCACGGTACTCCTAGGTGATGAGGGTCTGGTGGAGATCTGTTCGGTCCGTTTGGAGATAGTGCTACAGAAGATAGGTGCACGGTTTGCATTGAACGTACCATCGGTCATAAATAGTTTTGGACGCACCCGATGGAACTCGTAAGTGACGTGGGTCGTGTGGAATCTCATTTTAGTCCATTTGGAGATAGTGTTAGTGTCAGTGCAAGGTTGGAGCACGGTTTGCACCGAACATACCATAGGCATAGAAATCGTTTTGGACGAACTCGATCCGACGCCTAGGTGACGAGGCTCAAGTGGAAGCTCGGTTCGGTGCATTTGGGGATAGTGCTTCTCTTGATGCGAGATTGGTGCTCGGTTTGCATTGAACGTACCATAGGTCATAAATAGTTTTGGACGCACCCGATGGAAATCGTAAGTGACGTGGGTCGTGTGGAATCTCATTTTAGTCCATTTGGAGCTAGTGTTAGTGTTAGTGCAAGGTTGGAGCACGGTTTGCACCAAACATACCATAGGCATAGAAATTGTTTTGGACGAACTTCATCCGACTCCTAGGTGACGAGGCTCAAGGGGAAGCTCGGTTCTGTGTGTTTGGGGATAGTGCTTCTCTTGATGCAAGATTGTTGCTTGGTTTGCACCAAATGTAGCATAGGCATAGAAATCGTTTTGGACATACTCGAGGGGACGAAGGTGACGAGGCTCAAGTGCAAGCTCGATTCGGTACGTTTGGAGATAGTGCTACTCTTGATGCAAGATTGGTGCTCGGTTTGCGTTGAATGTGTCGTAGGTTCGGAAATAGTATTGGAGGCACCCGATGGAACTCCTAGGTTACGTGGGTCATGTGGA
Organism: Saccharum spontaneum; assembly: GCA_022457205.1. Lineage (NCBI taxonomy): Eukaryota > Viridiplantae > Streptophyta > Magnoliopsida > Poales > Poaceae > Saccharum > Saccharum spontaneum. Next base: position 31,808,373 of record CM039591.1, on the reverse strand, counting down.
ATCTTGTTTTGATCTGTTTTGAGACAGTGTTAGCAACGGTGCAAGATAGGTGCACGGTTTGAACTAAACGTGCCATAGGCATAGAAATCGTTTTAGACACAATCGATGGGACCCCTAGGTGACGAGGCTCAAGTGAAAGCTCGATACGGTCTATTTGGAGATAGTGCTACTCTTGATGCGTGATTGGTGCATGGTTTGCGTCGAATGTACCGAAGGCTAAGAAATAGTATTGGAGGCACCCGATGGAACTGCTAGGTTACGTGGGTCATGTGGAATCTTGTTTCGATCTGTTTTGAAAAAGTGTTAGCGTTGGTGCAAGATAGGTGCTCGGTTTGCATCAAACGTACCATAGGTTCATAAATCATTTTAGAAGCACCCGCGGTACTCCTAGGTGATGAGGGTCTGGTGGAGATCTGTTCGGTCCGTTTGGAGATAGTGCTACAGAAGATAGGAGCATGGTTTGCATTGAACGTACCATCGGTCATAAATAGTTTTGGACGCACCCAATGGAACTCGTAAGTGACGTGGGTCGTGTGGAATCTCATTTTAGTCCATTTGGAGATAGTGTTAGTGTCAGTGCAAGGTTGGAGCACGGTTTGCACCGAACAAACCATAGGCATAGAAATCATTTTGGACGAACTCGATCCAACGCCTAGGTGACGAGGCTCAAGTGGAAGCTCGGTTCGGTCCGTTTGGGGATAGTGCTTCTCTTGATGCGAGATTGGTGCTCGGTTTGCATTGAACGTACCATAGGTCATAAATTGTTTTGGACGCACCCGATGGAAATCGTAAGTGACGTGGGTCGTGTGGAATCTCATTTTAGTCCATTTGGAGCTAGTGTTAGTGTTAGTGCAAGGTTGGAGCACGGTTTGCACCAAACATACCATAGGCATAGAAATTGTTTTGGACGAACTTCATCCGACTCCTAGGTGACGAGGCTCAAGGGGAAGCTCGGTTCTCTGTGTTTGGGGATAGTGCTTCTCTTGATGCAAGATTGGTGCTTGGTTTGCACCAAATGTAGCATAGGCATAGAAATCATTTTGGACGCACTCGAGGGGACTCCTAGGTGACGAGGCTCAAGTGCAAGCTCGATTCGGTACGTTTGGAGATAGTGCTACTCTTGATGCAAGATTGGTGCTCGGTTTGCGTCGAATGTGTCGTAGGTTCGGAAATAGTATTGGAGGCACCCGATGGAACACCTAGGTTACGTGGGTCACGTGGAATCTTGTTTCGATCTGTTTTGAGACAGTGTTAGCGACGGTGCAAGATAGGTGCATGGTTTGAACTAAACGTACCATAGGCATAGAAATCGTTTTAGACACAATCGATGGGACTCCTAGGTGACGAGGCTCAAGTGGAAGCTCGGTACGGTCTATTTGGAGATAGTGCTACTCTTGATGCATGATTGGTGCATGGTTTGCGTTGAATGTACCGAAGGCTAAGAAATAGTATTGGAGGCACCCGATGGAACTCCTAGGTTACGTGGGTCATGTGGAATCTTGTTTCGATCTGTTTTGAAAAAGTTGTTAGCGTCGGTGCAAGATAGGTGCTCGGTTTGCATCAAACATACCATAGGTTCATAAATCGTTTTAGAAGCACCCGTGGTACTCCTAGGTGATGAGGGTCTGGTGGAGATCTGTTCGGTCCATTTGGAGATAGTGCTACAGAAGATAGGTGCACGGTTTGCATTGAACGTACCATCGGTCATAAATAGTTTTGGACGCACCCGATGGAACTCGTAAGTGACGTGGGTCGTGTGGAATCTCATTTTAGTCCATTTGGAGATAGTGTTAGTGTCAGTGCAAGGTTGGAGCCCGGTTTGCACCGAACATACCATAGGCATAGAAATCATTTTGGACGAACTCGATCCGACTCCTAGTTGACGAGGCTCAAGTGGAAGCTCGGTTCGGTCCATTTGGGGATAGTGCTTCTCTTGATGCGAGATTGGTGCTCGGTTTGCATTGAACGTACCATAGGTCATAAATAGTTTTGGACGCACCCGATGGAAATCGTAAGTGACGTGGGTCGTGTGGAATCTCATTTTAGTCTATTTGGAGCTAGTGTTAGTGTTAGTGCAAGGTTGGAGCACGGTTTGCACCAAACATACCATAGGCATAGAAATTGTTTTGGACGAACTTCATCCGACTCCTAGGTGACGAGGCTCAAGGGGAAGCTCGGTTCTGTGTGTTTGGGGATAGTGCTTCTCTTGATGCAAGATTGGTGCTTGGTTTGCACCAAATGTAGCATAGGCATAGAAATCATTTTGGACACACTCGAGGGGACGAAGGTGACGAGGCTCAAGTGCAAGCTCGATTCGGTACGTTTGGAGATAGTGCAACACTTGATGCAAGATTGGTGCTCGGTTTGCGTCGAATGTGTCGTAGGTTCGGAAATAGTATTGGAGGCACTCGATGGAACTCCTAGGTTACGTGGGTCATGTGGAATCTTGTTTCGATCTGTTTTGAGACAGTGTTAGCGACGGTGCAAGATAGGTGCACGGTTTGAACTAAATGTACCATAGGCATAGAAATCGTTTTAGACACAATCGATGGGTCTCCTAGGTGACGAGGCTCAAGTGGAAGCTCGGTACGGTCTATTTGGAGATAGTGCTACTCTTGATGCATGATTGGTGCGTGGTTTGAGTCGAATGTACCGAAGGCTCAGAAATAGTATTGGAGGCACCCGATGGAACTCCTAGGTTACGTGGGTCATGTGGAATCTTGTTTTGATCTGTTTTTAAAAAGTGTTAGCGTCGGTGCAAGATAGGTGCTCAGTTTGCATAAAACGTACCATAGGTTCATAAATCGTTTTAGAAGCACCCGTGGTACTCCTAGGTGATGAGGGTCTGGTGGAGATCTGTTCGGTCTGTTTGGAGATAGTGCTACAGAAGATAGGTGCACGATTTGCATTGAACGTACCATCGGTCATAAATAGTTTTGGACGCACCCGATGGAACTCGTAAGTGACGTGGGTCATGTGGAATCTCATTTTAGTCTATTTGGAGATAGTGTTAGTGTCAGTGCAAGGTTGGAGCACGGTTTGCACCGAACAACCATAGACATAGAAATCGTTTTGGACGAACTCGATCCGACTCCAAGGTGACGAGGCTCAAGTGGAAGCTCGGTTCGGTCCGTGTGGGGATAATGCTTCTCTTGATGCGAGATTGGTGCTCGGTTTGCATTGAACGTACCATAGGTCATAAAAAGTTTTGGACGTACCCGATGGAAATCGTAAGTGATGTGGGTCGTGTGGAATCTCGTTTTAGTCCATTTGGAGCTAGTGTTAGTGTTAGTGCAAGGTTGGAGCACGGTTTGCACCAAACATACCATAGGCATAGAAATTGTTTTGGACGAACTTCATCCGACCCCTAGGTGACGAGGCTCAAGGGGAAGCTCGGTTCTCTGTGTTTGGGGATAGTGCTTCCCTTGATGCAAGATTGGTGCGTGACTTGCACCAAATGTAGCATCGGCCTAGAAATCATTTTGGACGCACTCGAGGGGACTCCTAGTGACGAGGCTCAAGTGGAAGCTCGATTCGGTACGTTTGGAGATAGTGCTACTCTTGATGCAAGATTGGTGCTTGGTTTGCGTCGAATGTGTCGTAGGCTCGGAAATAGTATTGGAGGCACCCGATGGAACTCCTAGGTTACGTGGGTCACGTGGAATCTTGTTTCGATCTGTTTTGAGACAGTGTTAGCGACGGTGCAAGATAGGTGCATGGTTTGAACTAAACGTACCATAGGCATAGAAATCGTTTTAGACACAATCGATGGGACTCCTAGGTGACGAGGCTCAAGTGGAAGCTCGGTACGGTCTATTTGGAGATAGTGCTACTCTTGATGCATGATTGGTGCATGGTTTGCGTTGAATGTACCGAAGGCTAAGAAATAGTATTGGAGGCACCCGATGGAACTCCTAGGTTACGAGGGTCATGTGGAATCTTGTTTCGATCTGTTTTGAAAAAGTGTTAGCGTCGGTGCAAGATAGGTGCTCGGTTTGCATCAAACGTACCATAGGTTCATAAATCGTTTTAGAAGCACCCGTGGTACTCCTAGGTGATGAGGGTCTGGTGGAGATCTGTTCGGTCCATTTGGAGATAGTGCTACAGAAGATAGGTGCACGGTTTGCATTGAACGTACCATCGGTCATAAATAGTTTTGGACGCACCCGATGGAACTCGTAAGTGACGTGGGTCGTGTGGAATCTCATTTTAGTCCATTTGGAGATAGTGTTAGTGTCAGTGCAAGGTTGGAGCCCGGTTTGCACCGAACATACCATAGGCATAGAAATCATTTTGGACGAACTCGATCCGACTCCTAGTTGACGAGGCTCAAGTGGAAGCTCGGTTCGGTCCGTTTGGGGATAGTGCTTCTCTTGATGCGAGATTGGTGCTCGGTTTGCATTGAACGTACCATAGGTCATAAATAGTTTTGGACGCACCCGATGGAAATCGTAAGTGACGTGGGTCGTGTGGAATCTCATTTTAGTCTATTTGGAGCTAGTGTTAGTGTTAGTGCAAGGTTGGAGCACGGTTTGCACCAAACATACCATAGGCATAGAAATTGTTTTGGACGAACTTCATCCGACTCCTAGGTGACAAGGCTCAAGGGGAAGCTCGGTTCTGTGTGTTTGGGGATAGTGCTTCTCTTGATGCAAGATTGGTGCTTGGTTTGCACCAAATGTAGCATAGGCATAGAAATCATTTTGGACACACTCGAGGGGACGAAGGTGACGAGGCTCAAGTGCAAGCTCGATTCGGTACGTTTGGAGATAGTGCAACTCTTGATGCAAGATTGGTGCTCGGTTTGCGTCGAATGTGTCGTAGGTTCGGAAATAGTATTGGAGGCACTCGATGGAACTCCTAGGTTACGTGGGTCATGTGGAATCTTGTTTCGATCTGTGTTTGAGACAGTGTTAGCGACGGTGCAAGATAGGTGCACGGTTTGAACTAAATGTACCATAGGCATAGAAATCATTTTAGACACAATCGATGGGTCTCCTAGGTGACGAGGCTCAAGTGGAAGCTCGGTACGGTCTATTTGGAGATAGTGCTACTCTTGATGCATGATTGGTGCGTGGTTTGCGTCGAATGTACCGAAGGCTCAGAAATAGTATTGGAGGCACCCGATGGAACTCCTAGGTTACGTGGGTCATGTGGAATCTTGTTTTGATCTGTTTTTAAAAAGTGTTAGCGTCGGTGCAAGATAGGTGCTCCGTTTGCATAAAACGTACCATAGGTTCATAAATCGTTTTAGAAGCACCCGTGGTACTCCTAGGTGATGAGGGTCTGGTGGAGATCTGTTCGGTCCGTTTGGAGATAGTGCTACAGAAGATAGGTGCACGATTTGCATTGAACGTACCATCGGTCATAAATAGTTTTGGACGCACCCGATGGAACTCGTAAGTGACGTGGGTCATGTGGAATCTCATTTTAGTCTATTTGGAGATAGTGTTAGTGTCAGTGCAAGGTTGGAGCACGGTTTGCACCGAACAACCATAGACATAGAAATCGTTTTGGACGAACTCGATCCGACTCCTAGGTGACGAGGCTCAAGTGGAAGCTTGGTTCGGTCCGTTTGGGGATAATGCTTCTCTTGATGCGAGATTGGTGCTCGGTTTGCATTGAACGTACCATAGGTCATAAAAAGTTTTGGACGTACCCGATGGAAATCGTAAGTGATGTGGGTCGTGTGGAATCTCGTTTTAGTCCATTTGGAGCTAGTGTTAGTGTTAGTGCAAGGTTGGAGCACGGTTTGCACCAAACATACCACAGGCATAGAAATTGTTTTGGACGAACTTCATCCGACTCCTAGGTGACGAGGCTCAAGGGGAAGCTCGGTTCTCTGTGTTTGGGGATAGTGCTTCCCTTGATGCAAGATTGGTGCGTGACTTGCACCAAATGTAGCATCGGCCTAGAAATCATTTTGGACGCACTCGAGGGGACTCCTAGTGACGAGGCTCAAGTGGAAGCTCGATTCGGTACGTTTGGAGATAGTGCTACTCTTGATGCAAGATTGGTGCTTGGTTTGCGTCGAATGTGTCGTAGGCTCGGAAATAGTATTGGAGGCACCCGATGGAACTCCTAGGTTACGTTGGTCATGTGGAATCTTGTTTCGATCTGTTTTGAGACAATGTTAGCGACGGTGCAAGATAGGTGCACGATTTGAACTAAACGTACCATAGGCATAGAAATCATTTTAGACACAATCGATGGGACTCCTAGGTGATGAGGCTCAAGTGGAAGCTCGGTACGGTCTATTTGGAGATAGTGCTACTCTTGATGCATATTTGGTGCATGGTTTGCGTCGAATGTACCGAAGGCTCAGAAATAGTATTGGAGGCACCCGATGGAACTCCTAGGTTACGTGGGTCATGTAGAATCTTGTTTCAATCTGTTTTGAAAAAGTGTTAGAGTCGGTGCAAGATAGGTGCTCGGTTTGCATCAAACGTACCATAGGTTCATAAATCGTTTTAGAAGCACCCGCGGTACTCCTAAGTGATTAGGGTCTGGTGGAGATCTGTTCGGTCCGTTTGGAGATAGTGCTACAGAAGATAGGTGCACGGTTTGCATTGAACGTACCATCGGTCATAAATAGTTTTGGACGCACCCGATGGAACTCGTAAGTGACGTGGGTCGTGTGGAATCTCATTTTAGTCTATTTGGAGATAGTGTTAGTGTCAGTGCAAGGTTGGAGCATGGTTTGCACCGAACATACCATAGGCATAGAAATCGTTTTGGACGAACTCGATCCGACTCCTAGGTGACGAGGCTCAAGTGGAAGCTCGGTTCGGTCCGTTTGGGGATAATGCTTCTCTTGATGCGAGATTGGTGCTCGGTTTGCATTGAACGTACCATAGGTCATAAAAAGTTTTGGACGTACCCGATGGAAATCGTAAGTGATGTGGGTCGTGTGGAATCTCGTTTTAGTCCATTTGGAGCTAGTGTTAGTGTTAGTGCAAGGTTGGAGCACGGTTTGCACCAAACATACCATAGGCATAGAAATTGTTTTGGACGAACTTCATCCGACTCCTAGGTGACGAGGCTCAAGGGGAAGCTCGGTTCTCTGTGTTTGGGGATAGTGCTTCCCTTGATGCAAGATTGGTGCGTGACTTGCACCAAATGTAGCATCGGCCTAGAAATCGTTTTGGACGCACTCGAGGGGATTCCTAGTGACGAGGCTCAAGTGGAAGCTCGATTCGGTACGTTTGGAGATAGTGCTACTCTTGATGCAAGATTGGTGCTTGGTTTGCGTCGAATGTGTCGTAGGCTCGGAAATAGTATTGGAGGCACCCGATGGAACTCCTAGGTTACGTTGGTCATGTGGAATCTTGTTTCAATCTGTTTTGAGACAATGTTAGCGACGGTGCAAGATAGGTGCACGATTTGAACTAAACGTACCATAGGCATAGAAATCATTTTAGACACAATCGATGGGACTCCTAGGTGATGAGGCTCAAGTGGAAGCTCGGTACGGTCTATTTTGAGATAGTGCTACTCTTGATGCATGATTGGTGCATGGTTTGCGTCGAATGTACCGAAGGCTCAGAAATAGTATTGGAGGCACCGGATGGAACTCCTAGGTCACGTGGGTCATGTGGAATCTTGTTTCGATCTGTTTTGAAAGTGTTAGAGTCGGTGCAAGATAGGTGCTCGGTTTGCATCAAACGTACCATAGGTTCATAAATCGTTTTAGAAGCACCCGCGGTACTCCTAGGTGATGAGGGTCTGGTGGAGATCTGTTCGGTCCATTTGGAGATAGTGCTACAGAAGATAGGTGCACGGTTTGCATTGAACGTACCATCGGTCATAAATAGTTTTGGACGCACCCAATGGAACACGTAAGTGACGTGGGTCGTGTGGAATCTCATTTTAGTCTGTTTGGAGATAGCGTTAGTGTCAGTGCAAGGTTGGAGCACGGTTTGCACCGAACATACCATAGGCGTAGAAATTGTTTTGGACGAACTCGATCCGACTCCTAGGTGACGAGGCTCAAGTGGAAGCTTGGTTCGGTCCGTTCGGGGATAGTGCTTCTCTTGATGCAAGATTGGTGTTTGGTTTGCACCAAGTGTAGCATAGGCATAGAAATCGTTTTGGACGCACTCGAGGGGACTCCTAGGTGACGAGGCTCAAGTGCAAGCTCGATTCGGTACGTTTGGAGATAGTGCTACTCTTGATGCAAGATTGGTGCTCGGTTTGCGTCGAATGTGTCGTAGGTTCGGAAATAGTATTGGAGGCACCCGATGGAACTTGATATGAACCCGCTAGGGTTTATGGATGATCTTTCGATGAGAGGCGTGAGATCACTCGATTTGGTGGATGGAGATGACGTTCACGGCCCGACTACAGCCTTCCAAGACCACGCCTTAGCAACCGATACACCACCTCCAAAGGCTGTCACGATCTTGTGGAGCGCGACAACCAGCCACTAGGGCTCCCGTCCTGCAAGCAATCGAAGAACTAGCAAGAACAAGGAAACAAGCACCGAATTTGCAAGATGAAATTGAAATCCTCAAACTAAATGTTATTATGAGTGGAGTTCTGAAGACAAGGAGACGGGTGGCTGGATCAGCACACGCGCCTACAAGCAAGTAGCAAAGGCTAAACTTGATCTAAACAAAACCCAAGTGTTCCTGGTGGCGGCCAAGGGGTATATAATGTGTGGAGGACGACCACAAGAGAGTTTGGGTCGTGCTCCAACCCTAGGATGCGTCCCTACTGGACTCTAAAAGATACAAGCCCATTGGGCTAACTTAAGGTGGCGCAGCACCCTGGACAGAATAGACCTCTCGGTGATTTTTGGACTGTTGACGCCGTTTCTGAGCAGGTATGAGTATGAGGTCAGATCCGTATGAAAGTAGACTTTATTAGCTTTCCAACAAGTCCAGAATCACCCCAATCCGACTCCGTATGTAATCGTGGCGACCGTCACAAGTTGGAGGTGTGCTGCAGTCCGAATCCAGCCTACGCGAGTCCTTTTCCCTTTTGGTCTTCTCCTTGATTCCTAATCAAAACAAGAGTGCACGTGTCTCCAAGATCTAAACAGGATGGACAAGAGCTCAAGAAGGAACTCACTTGATGATTAAGTGTTCGAGCACGAGCACGGGTAATAGGACCAGCAGGTGTCGGCGTGGACGGCGTGGATGTATGATCGGTGTTGATGTCCTCATCATCCTCCCTTTCTTGAATTTGAGTCGTCCTCGACTCAAGCTCATCTTCCTCACCCAAATAAGGCTTCAAATCTGCAATGTTAAATGTGGGACTAACCCCAAAATCTGCAGGAAGATCAAGCTTATATGCATTCTCATTTATTCGTTGCATCACTTTAAAAGGACCATCCGCTCTAGGCATCAATTTAGATTTTCTTAATTCAGGAAACCTATCCTTTCGCAAATGCAACCAAACCCAATCTCCAGGTTCAAGAATCAATTCCCTTCTACCTTTATCTACAGCAAATTTGTACTTAGCATTCATGCGCTCTATGTTTTCTTTAGTGGTTTCATGTAGTTTTAGCATCAATTCAGCACGTTGCTTAGCATCAAAATTCAACTTTTCAGAACTTGGCAATGGCATTAAATCAATAGGAGCACGTGGTAACAAGCCATAAACAATCTCAAAGGGACACATCTTCGTAGTAGAATGCAGCGAACGATTATAAGCAAACTCAATATGAGGCAAACAATCTTCCCACATCTTAATATTCTTCTTTAAAACAGTCCTTAACATAGTAGACAAAGTTCTATTCACAACTTCAGTTTGACCATCAGTTTGGGGGTGACAAGTGGTGGAAAATAAAAGCTTAGTCCCCAATTTGGCCCATAAAGTTCTCCAAAAATGGCTAAGAAATTTAGCATCACGATCAGAAACAATTGTATTTGGCACACCATGCAAGCGAACAACTTCTCGAAAGAACAAATCAGCAATATTTGTAGCATCATCGGTTTTATGACATGGTATGAAATGTGCCATTTTAGAGAATCGATCCACAACCACAAAAACACTATCTCGCCCTTTCCTAGTCCGTGGCAATCCCAACACAAAATCCATAGAAATATCCTCCCAAGGAGCACTAGGAACAGGAAGAGGCATATACAAACCGTGTGGATTCAACCAGGACTTAGCCTTTTGACATGTTGTGCAGCGAGCAACAAATCTCTCCACATCTCGTCGCATCTTGGGCCAAAAGAAATGACCAGCAAGAATGTCCTCCGTCTTCTTCGCTCCAAAATGCCCCATCAAGCCACCTCCATGCGCTTCCTGCAGCAACAATAAGCGAACGGAGCTAGCTGGAATGCATAGCTTGTTAGCTCTAAACACAAACCCATCATTGAGGATGAATTTGTTCCATGTTTTCCCATCTTTACAATGCAGCAGCACTTCTTTAAAATCAGCATCATGAGCATATCGTTCTTTAATTGTTTCTAACCCAAAGATCTTGTAATCAAGTTGATTCAGCAAAGTATATCTCCTAGACAATGCATCTGCAATGATATTATCCTTCCCTTTCTTGTGTTTGATAACATAAGGAAAAGATTCAATAAATTCAACCCATTTTGCATGTCTACGATTCAGTTTTCCTTGACTACGAATATGCTTCAAAGATTCATGATCAGAATGTATAACAAATTCTTTGGGCCACAAATAATGCTGCCATGTTTCTAATGTCCGCACTAGAGCATATAATTCCTTATCATATGTAGAATAATTAAGAATAGGCCCGCTCAATTTCTCACTAAAGTATGCAACAGGTTTTCCTTCTTGTAACAAAACACCACCCAATCCAATTCCACTCGCATCACATTCAAGCTCGAAAGTCATATTAAAATCAGGGAGTTGGAGTAGAGGTGCATGTGTTAACTTATCTTTCAGCACATGGAAGGCGTGCTCTTGTGCTTTGCCCCAAGAAAAGGACACTCCCTTCTTTGTAAGCTCATTCAATGGTGCAGCAATGGTGCTGAAGTCCTTCACAAAACGGCGATAGAAACCAGCAAGTCCTAGGAAACTCCGCACTTGTGTGACCGTCGTGGGTACAGGCCATCCTTGTATAGCTTCCACCTTGGCTTTATCAACCTCAATTCCCTGTGGAGTGACAACATAGCCAAGAAACGATACTCGATCGGTGCAGAAAGTGCACTTCTCAAGGTTACCAAACAAACGTGCATCACGTAGAGCATTGAAAACAGCACGTAAGTGATCAAGGTGTTCATCAATGGATTTGCTATAAATCAGTATATCATCTAAGTAGACGACAACAAATTTCCCAATGAAAGCACGCAAAACCTCGTTCATTAATCTCATGAAAGTACTAGGTGCATTAGTTAACCCAAAAGGCATGACTAACCACTCATATAGACCGAACTTGGTTTTGAAAGCAGTTTTCCATTCATCTCCCAATTTCATACGAATCTGGTGGTATCCACTACGCAAATCAACCTTTGAAAACACAACAGCACCACTCAATTCATCAAGCATATCATCTAATCGTGGAATAGGGTGTCGATATCGAATGGTGATATTATTAATAGCCCTACAATCAACACACATGCGCCATGTTCCATCTTTCTTAGGCACTAAAATCACTGGAACAGCACAAGGACTAAGAGACTCACGCACATAACCTTTGTCTAGTAGTTCTTGCACTTGTCGCTGAATTTCCTTCGTTTCCTCCGGATTTGTCCTGTATGGCGCACGGTTTGGCAAAGATGCTCCAGGGATAAGATCAATTTGGTGCTCAATCCCTCGTATTGGTGGCAGCCCCGCTGGTATCTCAATGGGAAACACATCAGAATACTCCTGCAAAATGTTAGCAACAGCAGGGGGCAAAGAACGTTGCATATCCTCAAATGAAATCAAAGCATCCTTGCATACCAAAGCATAAGCAACAGAGGTGGATGCATTGAACTCATTAATATCAGATTTTGTAGCAAGCATACAACGTCCTTTCAATGTTATCTCATCTTTGTCATCAACAACAGATTTGTCACTCTCGCTCTTTGCTTTTGCAGCCTTAGTAACATCAGATTGCATAATAGCTTCAGGAGACATAGGATGCAACACAATTTTTCGATCATGGTATAGAAACGAATATTGATTTGATCTACCATGATGCATCGAATCTCTATCAAATTGCCATGGTCTACCTAGCAGAATATTGCAAGCTTGCATAGGCACAACATCACATTCAACAATATCTTTGTATGATCCGATGGCAAAATTGATTCGCACCAGTCTCGTTACCTTTGCCTTACCACTGTTGTTCAGCCATTGGATGTAGTAGGGATGGGGATGTGGTTTGGTGGTGAGGGTGAGCTTCTGTACCATGTCGCTACTTGCCAAGTTGTTGCAGCTACCTCCATCAATGATCATGCGACACGAACGCTCCTTGATGACACACTTTGTTTGGAATAAAGTGTGTCGCTGATTTTGCTCAGCCTTCTCCATTTGTGCACTAAGCACTCGCTGTACAATCAAGCTCTCATAGTGCTCCGCGTCACCTGCATTGATGTGTTCTTCTATGTGTTCCTCACTACCTGCATAGTCAGCCGCAAGCAATGCAAGTGTATCTTCATCAAAATCACTAGCAGATGAACACTCACCATCATCTTTGACAATCATAACACGCTTGTTTGGGCAGTCACGCATCATATGGCCATATCCCTTGCACCGATGACATTGTATGTTGCTTGTTCTACCTGTCGATGCCACGGATGAAGTACTCGCAGCCGGCTTTTGCGCTGTCTTCACTACTGAATTGGTGGGGGCAGCTCGAGTCTTGTCACTAGATGATGGCGTAGGAGTACGTGTAGACGGAGTTGTAGATGGGCGCGGCTGCCATGAACTAGCTTTCCCTGCAGAGACATTAGTCCTTGCGCTAGCACGTCGTCCCTGCACTTCCCGTTCAGCTTTACAAGCAAGATGAAACAGTTTGGTTACGTTATTGTATTCTTTGTAAGCGAGGATATCCTGAATTTCCCGATTTAATCCACCTAAAAATCTAGCCATAGCAGGTTCCTCATCCTCCTCTAAATTACAACGCAACATACCCGTTTGTAATTCCTGATAGTATTCTTCTACACATTTAGAACCTTGTCTCAATTGCTGCAACTTATTTATCATATCACGGGCATAGTAAGATGGAACAAATCTAGCTCTCATGGCTCGTTTCAGTGCATTCCAAGTTCTAGGTATGTTATTAGGATTTTTCTTGCCATATTCGATCCACCAAACAGAAGCAAAATCTGTGAACTCACTAGTAGCAGCCCTAACACGCGTGTTCTCAGGAAATTCATGGCATGCAAACTTTTGATCAACAGCAATCTCCCAAGTAATGTATGCATCAGGGTCATATTTACCATCAAAAGGAGGTATTTTAAATTTAATCTTACTAAAAGCATCATCATTATTGTGTACCTCGCGTCGGCGGCGGCCACCCATACCTCTACGGTTGTGACGTAGGCGACGTCGATCACGAGTGTCTCGATCATCATGTTCAGTATCACCTGTGTATTCTTCATCATAACTAGCATCCTCTCGATCTTCCTCCTTTTCTTCTTTATGCTGGTCTTTATCATTGTTGTGGAGGTCATCAAAACGCCTCAGCAGAGCAGCAAGGCTTTTGTCCACACTAGCAATGGACTGCTCCAAACCTGCAAGCTTGTTGTTTGCGGCAATCTGAGTAGCCTCCAACTGCCCAAGTTTGTCATTTGTCACCTGCAAGTCATTATCAAGTCCCTCCGTGTGCAACTTCACTTTCCTTTCAAAATGTTGTATGATGCCCTTTGTGCGAGGCGAATGTGGAATTTGGTTATCTTCGTCGGTCCCTGACATGGTTCAAAGACAAAGACAACAAGAAGACAAGTGAAGAAATAAAAGCCCTACAACTACTAGGATGTAGCTACAGCAAGTCGCTCACTCTCCACCTATTACACAAGTTCTTACCAGTTCTTACCTTGCTCGATAGGAGGGGTCAGCTACCAACAAGTCTGCAGCAATGGATGAAGTGTATCGGTGCCGCAGCACGAGACCTGTCAAGCTGTAGAATATGTGGAGCTATAGGTGGGCTGAAACAAGGAACGAACTAGCACCACGTTAGTTACAAAAAGCAAGCTGAATAATCGTTCAACCGGCGGTACTGTGCTGGTCCTAGTCTAGACCGTGCTAGAGACGCGAGCCTAGACACAAAGGAGAGCACAACACACCACCCAAAGTGAACGAAGAATCTCTAAGATCAGCCCCTTTCTCTTCTTTTCTTTTGCTTCTTTCTTTTTCTTTTTTTCTTTTTCTTTTTTTTTTCTTTTTTTTTTGAATATTTTTTTTCAGGAGCTCTCAAAACTGATTATATGAACAAGAACACTCCCAAAGAGCAACTCAGCACACACACTTTTTCCGAAAGGGCAGGGGTATTCCGGTAAAAAAAAGATACTCTCTCTCTAGAGTAAGCCACTCGTTTAGATATGAATACTTGCTGCGTGGTTCGTTTGATATTTGTAGCACAGGGAAACTGATTCCTCGTCTGATTAGAACTTCCAATTCTACTCGGACTTGGTCAACAGCGAGGAATATCCGATTCCTTGATCCGACTCAAACTTGAAAACCGACTTGGATTTGGCCAACAGAGAGGAACAGCCGATTCCTTGTCCGATTCAAACTTCAAACCCTACTTGGATTCGGCCAACAGAGAGACTATATGATAGCGTGTGTTGTGATAGAACGTGACAAGAACTCGAAACTCTAAAGGACTAAAACTAAGACCAGCAACTTGACACAACCGATGCAACCGACGACTCAACAAGCCCTAACTAGGTAGCACTAGCCACGGCCCAAAAGTCTATAGGATTGTAGGAAAACTAATCTACTTTTTTTTGGCTTTTTTTGGGACTGTAGGAAAAATAAAAACAGCGAAGAATTATAAGTCTCTCACCGATAAACCTTGCTCTGATTACCAATTGATATGAACCCGCTAGGGTTTATGGATGATCTTTCGATGAGAGGCGTGAGATCACTCGATTTGGTGGATGGAGATGACGTTCACAGCCCGACTACAGCCTTCCAAGACCACGCCTTAGCAACCGATACACCACCTCCAAAGGCTGTCACGATCTTGTGGAGCGCGACAACCAGCCACTAGGGCTCCCGTCCTGCAAGCAATCGAAGAACTAGCAAGAACAAGGAAACAAGCACCGAATTTGCAAGATGAAATTGAAATCCTCAAACTAAATCTTATTATGAGTGGAGTTCTGAAGACAAGGAGACGGGTGGCTGGATCAGCACACGCGCCTACAAGCAAGTAGCAAAGGCTAAACTTGATCTAAACAAAACCCAAGTGTTCCTGGTGGCGGCTAAGGGGTATATAATGTGTGGAGGACGACCACAAGAGAGTTTGGGTCGTGCTCCAACCCTAGGACGCGTCCCTACTGGACTCTAAAAGATACAAGCCCATTGGGCTAACTTAAGGTGGCGCAGCACCCTGGACAGAATAGACCTCTCGGTGATTTTTGGACTGTTGACGCCGTTTCTGAGCAGGTATGAGTATGAGGTCAGATCCGTATGAAAGTAGACTTTATTAGCTTTCCAACAAGTCCAGAATCACCCCAATCCGACTCCGTATGTAATCGTGGCGACCGTCACAAGTTGGAGGTGTGCTGCAGTCCGAATCCAGCCTACGCGAGTCCTTTTCCCTTTTGGTCTTCTCCTTGATTCCTAATCAAAACAAGAGTGCACGTGTCTCCAAGATCTAAACAGGATGGACAAGAGCTCAAGAAGGAACTCACTTGATGATTAAGTGTTCGAGCACGAGCACGGGTAATAGGACCAGCAGGTGTCGGCGTGGACGGCGTGGATGTATGATCGGTGTTGATGTCCTCATCAGAACTCCTAGGTTACGTGGGTCATGTGGAATCTTGTTTCGATCTATTTTGAGACAGTGTTAACGACAGTGCAAGATAGGTGCATGGTTTGAACTAAATGTACCATAGGCATAGAAATCGTTTTAGACACAATTGATGGGACTCCTAGGTGACGAGGCTCAAGCGGAAGCTCGGAACGATCTATTTGGAGATAGTGCTACTCTTGATGCATGATTGGTGCATGGTTTGCGTCGAATGTACCGAAGGCTCAAAAATAGTATTGGAGGCACCCGATGGAACTCCTAGGTTACGTGGGTCATGTGGAATCTTGTTTCGATCTGTTTTGAAAAAGTGTTAGCGTCGGTGCAAGATAGGTGCTCGGTTTGCATCAAACGTACCATAGGTTCATAAATCGTTTTAGAAGCACCCGCGGTACTCCTAGGTGATGAGGGTCTGGTGGAGATCTGTTCGGTTAGTTTGGAGATAGTGCTACAGAAGATAGGTGCACGGTTTGCATTGAACGTACCATCGGTCATAAATAGTTTTGGACGCACCCGATGGAACTCGTAAGTGACGTGGGTCGTGTGGAATCTCATTTTAGTCCATTTGGAGATAGTGTTAGTGTCAGTGCAAGGTTGGAGCACGGTTTGCACCGAACATACCATAGGCATAGAAATCGTTTTGGACGAACTCAATCCGACTCCTAGGTGATGAGGCTCAAGTGGAAGCTCGGTTCGGTCCGTTTGGGGATAGTGCTTCTCTTGATGCGAGATTGGTGCTCGGTTTGCATTGAACGTACCATAGGTCATAAATAGTTCTGGACGCACCCGATGGAAATCGTAAGTGACTTGGGTCGTGTGGAATCTCATTTTAGTCCATTTGGAGCTAGTGTTAGAGTTAGTGCAAGGTTAGAGCATGGTTTGCACCAAACATACCATAGGCATAGAAATTGGTTTGGACGAACTTCATCCGACTCCTAGGTGACGAGGCTCAAGGGGAAGCTTGGTTCTGTGTGTTTGGGGATAGTGCTTCTCTTGATGCAAGATTGGTGCTTGGTTTGCACCAAATGTAGCATAGGCATAGAAATCATTTTGGACACACTCGAGTGGACTCCAAGGTGACGAGGCTCAAGTGCAAGCTCGATTCGGTACGTTTGGAGATAGTGCTACTCTTGATGCAAGATTTGTGCTCGGTTTGCGTCGAATGTGTCGTAGGTTCGGAAATAGTATTGGAGGCACCCGATGGAACTGCTAGGTTACGTGGGTCATGTGGAATCTTGTTTCGATCTGTTTTGAGACAGTGTTAGCGACGGTGCAAGATAGGTGCACGGTTTGAACTAAACGTACCATAGGCATAGAAATCGTTTTAGACACAATCGATGGGACTCCTAGGTGACGAGGCTCAAATGGAAGCTCGGTACGGTCTATTTGGAGATAGTGCTACTCTTGATGCATGATTGGTGCCTGGTTTGCGTCGAATGTACCGAAGGCTCAGAAATAGTATTGGAGGCACCCGATGGAACTCTTAGGTTACGTGGGTCATGTGGAATCTTGTTTCGATCTGTTTTGAAAAAGTGTTAGCGTCGGTGCAAGATAGGTGCTCGGTTTGCATCAAATGTACCATAGGTTCATAAATCGTTTTAGAAGCACCCGCGGTACTCATAGGTGATGAGGGTCTGGTGGAGATCTGTTTGGTCCGTTTGGAGATAGTGCTACAGAAGATAGGTGCACGGTTTGCATTGAACGTACCATCGGTCATAAATAGTTTTGGACGCACCCGATGGAACTCGTAAGTGACGTGGGTCGTGTGGAATCTCATTTTAGTCCATTTGGAGATAGTGTTAGTGTCAGTGCAAGGTTGGAGCACGGTTTGCACCGAACATACCATAGGCATAGAAATCGTTTTGGACGAACTCGATCCGACTCCTAGGTGACGAGGCTCAAGTGGAAGCTCGGTTCGGTCCGTTTGGGGATAGTGCTTCTCTTGATGCGAGATTGGTGCTCGGTTTGCATTGAACGTACCATAGGTCATAAATAGTTTTGGACGCACCCGATGGAAATCGTAAGTGACGTGGGTCGTGTGGAATCTTGTTTTAGTCCATTTGGAGCTAGTGTTAGTGTTAGCGCAAGGTAGGAGCATGGTTTGCACCAAACATACCATAGGCATAGAAATTGTTTTGGACGAACTTCATCCGACTCCTAGGTGACGAGGCTCAAGGGGAAGCTCGGTTCTGTGTGTTTGGGGATAGTGCTTCTCTTGATGCAAGATTGGTGTTTGGTTTGCACCAAATGTAGCATAGGCATAGAAATCGTTTTGGACGCACTCGAGGGGACTCCTAGGTGACGAGGCTCAAGTGCAAGCTCGATTCGGTACGTTTGGAGATAGTGCTACTCTTGATGCAAGATTGGTGCTCGGTTTGAGTCGAATGTGTCGTAGGTTCGGAAATAGTATTGTAGGCACCCGATGGAACTCCTAGGTTATGTGGGTCATGTGGAATCTTGTTTCGATCTATTTTGAGACAGTGTTAGCGACGGTGCAAGATAGGTGCACGATTTGAACTAAACGTACAATAGGCATAGAAATCATTTTAGACACAATCGATGGGACTCCTAGGTGACGAGGCTCAAGTGGAAGCTCGGTACGATCTATTTAGAGATAGTGCTACTCTTGATGCATGATTGGTGCATGGTTTGCGTCGAATGTACCGAAGGCTCAGAAATAGTATTGGAGGCACCCGATGGAACTCCTAGGTTACGTGGGTCATGTGGAATCTTGTTTCGATCTGTTTTGAAAAAGTGTTAGCGTCGGTGCAAGATAGGTGCTCGGTTTGCATCAAACGTACCATAGGTTCATAAATCGTTTTAGAAGCACCCGCGGTACTCCTAGGTGATGAGGGTCTAGTGGAGATCTGTTTGGTCCGTTTGGAGATAGTGCTACAGAAGATAGGTGCACGGTTTGCATTGAACGTACCATCAGTCATAAATAGTTTTGGACGCACCCGATGGAACTCGTAAGTGACGTGGGTCGTGTGGAATCTCATTTTAGTCCATTTGGAGATAGTGTTAGTGTCAGTGCAAGGTTGGAGCACGGTTTGCACCGAACATACCATAGGCATAGAAATCGTTTTGGACGAACTCGATCCGACTCCTAGGTGATGAGGCTCAAGTGGAAGCTCGGTTCGGTCCGTTTGGGGATAGTGCTTCTCTTGATGCGAGATTGGTGCTCGGTTTGCATTGAACGTACCATAGGTCATAAATAGTTTTAGACGCACCCGATGGAAATCGTAAGTGACGTGGGTCGTGTGGAATCTTGTTTTAGTCCATTTGGAGCTAGTGTTAGTGTTAGTGCAAGGTAGGAGCATGGTTTGCACCAAACATACCATAGGCATAGAAATTGTTTTGGACGAACTTCATCCGACTCCTAGGTGACGAGGCTCAAGGGGAAGCTCGGTTCTGTGTGTTTGGGGATAGTGCTTCTCTTGATGCAAGATTGGTGTTTGGTTTGCACCAAATGTAGCATAGGCATAGAAATCGTTTTGGACGCACTCGAGGGGACTCCTAGGTGACGAGGCTCAAGTGCAAGCTCGATTCGGTACGTTTGGAGATAGTGCTACTCTTGATGCAAGATTTGTGCTCGGTTTGCGTCGAATGTGTCGTAGGTTCGGAAATATTATTGGAGGCACCCGATGGAACTCCTAGGTTACGTGGGTCATGTGGAATCTTGTTTCGATCTGTTTTGAGACAGTGTTAGCGACGGTGCAAGATAGGTGCACGGTTTGAACTAAACGTACCATAGGCATAGAAATCGTTTTAGACACAATCAATGGGACTCCTAGGTGACGAGGCTCAAGTGGAAGCTTGGTACGGTCTATTTAGAGATAGTGCTACTCTTGATGCATGATTGGTGCCTGGTTTGCGTCGAATGTACCGAAGGCTCAGAAATAGTATTGGAGGCACCCGATGGAACTCCTAGGTTACGTGGGTCATGTGGAATCTTGTTTCGATCTGTTTTGAAAAAGTGTTAGCGTCGGTGCAAGATAGGTGCTCGGTTTGCATCAAATGTACCATAGGTTCATAAATCGTTTTAGAAGCACCCGCGGTACTCCTAGGTGATGAGGGTCTGGTGGAGATCTGTTTGGTCCATTTGGAGATAGTGCTACAGAAGATAGGTGCACGGTTTGCATTGAGCGTACCATCGGTCACAAATAGTTTTGGACGCACCCGATGGAACTCGTAAGTGATGTGGGTCGTGTGGAATCTCATTTTAGTCCATTTGGAGATAGTGTTAGTGTCAGTGCAAGGTTGGAGCACGGTTTGCACCGAACATACCATAGGCATAGAAATCGTTTTGGACGAACTCGATCCGACTCCTAGGTGATGAGGCTCAAGTGAAGCTCGGTTTGGTCCGTTGGGGGATAGTGCTTCTCTTGATGCGAGATTGGTGCTCGGTTTGCATTGAACGTACCATAGGTCATAAATAGTTTTAGACGCACCCGATGGAAATCGTAAGTGACGTGGGTCGTGTGGAATCTTGTTTTAGTCCATTTGGAGCTAGTGTTAGTGTTAGTGCAAGGTAGGAGCATGGTTTGCACCAAACATACCATAGGCATAGAAATTGTTTTGGACGAACTTCATCCGACTCCTAAGTGACGAGGCTCAAGGGGAAGCTCGGTTCTGTGTGTTTGGGGATAGTGCTTCTCTTGATGCAAGATTGGTGTTTGGTTTGCACCAAATGTAGCATAGGCATAGAAATCGTTTTGGACGCACTCGAGGGGACTCCTAGGTGACGAGGCTCAAGTGCAAGCTCGATTCGGTACGTTTGGAGATAGTGCTACTCTTGATGCAAGATTTGTGCTCGGTTTGCGTCGAATGTGTCGTAGGTTCGGAAATAGTATTGGAGGCACCCGATGGAACTCCTAGGTTACGTGGGTCATGTGGAATCTTGTTTCGATCTGTTTTGAGACAGTGTTAGCGACGGTGCAAGATAGGTGCACGGTTTGAACTAAACGTACCATAGGCATAGAAATCGTTTTAGACACAATCAATGGGACTCCTAGGTGACGAGGCTCAAGTGGAAGCTTGGTACGGTCTATTTGGAGATAGTGCTACTCTTGATGCATGATTGGTGCCTGGTTTGCGTCGAATGTACCGAAGGCTCAGAAATAGTATTGGAGGCACCCGATGGAACTCCTAGGTTACGTGGGTCATGTGGAATCTTGTTTCGATCTGTTTTGAAAAAGTGTTAGCGTCGGTGAAAGATAGGTGCTCGGTTTGCATCAAATGTACCATAGGTTCATAAATCGTTTTAGAAGCACCCGCGGTACTCCTAGGTGATGAGGGTCTGGTGGAGATCTGTTTGGTCCGTTTGGAGATAGTGCTACAGAAGATAGGTGCACGGTTTGCATTGAGCGTACCATCGGTCACAAATAGTTTTGGACGCACCCGATGGAACTCGTAAGTGACGTGGGTTGTGTGGAATCTCATTTTAGTCCATTTGGAGATAGTGTTAGTGTCAGTGCAAGGTTGGAGCACGGTTTGCACCGAACATACCATAGGCATAGAAATCGTTTTGGACGAACTCGATCCGACTCCTAGGTGATGAGGCTCAAGTGGAAGCTCGGTTCGGTCCGTTTGGGGATAGTGCTTCTCTTGATGCGAGATTGGTGCTCGGTTTGCATTGAACGTACCATAGGTCATAAATAGTTTTGGACGCACCCGATGGAAATCGTAAGTGACGTGGGTCGTGTGGAATCTTGTTTTAGTCCATTTGGAGCTAGTGTTAGTGTTAGTGCAAGGTAGGAGCATGGTTTGCACCAAACATACCATAGGCATAGAAATTGTTTTGGACGAACTTCATCCGACTCCTAGGTGACGAGGCTCAAGGGGAAGCTCGGTTCTGTGTGTTTGGGGATAGTGCTTCTCTTGATGCAAGATTGGTGTTTGGTTTGCACCAAATGTAGCATAGGCATAGAAATCATTTTGGACGCACTCGAGGGGACTCCTAGGTGACGAGGCTCAAGTGCAAGCTCGATTCGGTACGTTTGGAGATAGTGCTACTCTTGATGCAAGATTGGTGCTCGGTTTGCGTCGAATGTGTCGTAGGTTCGGAAATAGTATTGGAGGCACCCGATGGAACTCCTAGGTTACGTGGGTCATGTGGAATCTTGTTTCGATCTATTTTGAGACAGTGTTAGCGACGGTGGAAGATAGGTGCACGGTTTGAACTAAACGTACCATAGGCATAGAAATCATTTTAGACACAATCGATGGGACTCCTAGGTGACGAGGCTCAAGTGGAAGCTCGGTACGATCTATTTGGACATAGTGCTACTCTTGATGCGTGATTGGTGCATGGTTTGCGTCGAATGTACCGAAGGCTCAGAAATAGTATTGGAGGCACCCGATGGAACTCCTAGGTTACGTGGGTCATGTGGAATCTTGTTTCGATCTGTTTTGAAAAAGTGTTAGCGTTGGTGCAAGATAGGTGCTCGGTTTGCATCAAACGTACCATAGGTTCATAAATCGTTTTAGAAGCACCCGCGGTACTCCTAGGTGATGAGGGTCTGGTGGAGATCTGTTTGGTCCGTTTGGAGATAGTGCTACAGAAGATAGGTGCACGGTTTGCATTGAACGTACCATCGGTCATAAATAGTTTTGGACGCACCCGATGGAACTCGTAAGTGACGTGGGTCGTGTGGAATCTCATTTTAGTCCATTTGGAGATAGTGTTAGTGTCAGTGCAAGGTTGGAGCACGGTTTGCACCGAACATACCATAGGCATAGAAATCGTTTTGGACGAACTCGATCCGACTCCTAGGTGACGAGGCTCAAGTGGAAGCTTGGTTCGGTCCGTTCGGGGATAGTGCTTCTCTTGATGCAAGATTGGTGTTTGGTTTGCACCGAACATACCATAGGCACAGAAATTGTTTTGGACGAACTCGATCCGACTCCTAGGTGACGAGGCTCAAGTGGAAGCTTGGTTCGGTCCGTTCGGGGATAGTGCTTCTCTTGATGCAAGATTGGTGTTTGGTTTGCACCAAGTGTAGCATAGGCATAGAAATCGTTTTGGACGCACTCGAGGGGACTCCTAGGTGACGAGGCTCAAGTGCAAGCTCGATTCGGTACGTTTGGATATAGTGCTACTCTTGATGCAAGATTGGTGCTCGGTTTGCGTCGAATGTGTCGTAGGTTCGGAAATAGTATTGGAGGCACCCGATGGAACTCCTAGGTTACGTGGGTCATGTGGAATCTTGTTTCGATCTATTTTGAGACAGTGTTAGCGACAGTGCAAGATAGGTGCACGGTTTGAACTAAACGTACCATTGGCATAGAAATCGTTTTAGACACAATCGATGGGACTCCTAGGTGACGAGGCTCAAGAGGAAGCTCGGTATGATCTATTTGGAGATAGTGCTACTCTTGATGCATGATTGGTGCATGGTTTGCGTCGAATGTACTGAAGGCTCAGAAATAGTATTGGAGGCACCCGATGGAACTCCTAGGTTACATGGGTCATGTGGAATCTTGTTTCGATCTGTTTTGAAAAAGTGTTAGCGTCGGTGCAAGATAGGTGCTCGGTTTGCATCAAACGTACCATAGGTTCATAAATCGTTTTAGAAGCACCCGCGGTACTCCTAGGTGATGAGGGTCTGGTGGAGATCTGTTTGGTCCGTTTGGAGATAGTGCTACAGAAGATAGGTGCACGGTTTGCATTGAACGTACCATCGGTCATAAATAGTTTTGGACGCACCCGATGGAACTCGTAAGTGACGTGGGTCGTGTGGAATCTCATTTTAGTCCATTTGGAGATAGTGTTAGTGTCAGTGCAAGGTTGGAGCACGGTTTGCACCGAACATACCATAGGCATAGAAATCGTTTTGGACGAACTCGATCCGACTCCTAGGTGACGAGGCTCAAGTGGAAGCTTGGTTCGGTCCGTTCGGGGATAGTGCTTCTCTTGATGCAAGATTGGTGTTTGGTTTGCACCGAACATACCATAGGCACAGAAATTGTTTTGGACGAACTCGATCCGACTCCTAGGTGACGAGGCTCAAGTGGAAGCTTGGTTTGGTCCGTTCGGGGATAGTGCTTCTCTTGATGCAAGATTGGTGTTTGGTTTGCACCAAGTGTAGCATAGGCATAGAAATCGTTTTGGACGCACTCGAGGGGACTCCTAGGTGACGAGGCTCAAGTGCAAGCTCGATTCGGTACGTTTGGAGATAGTGCTACTCTTGATGCAAGATTGGTGCTCGGTTTGCGTCGAATGTGTCGTAGGTTCGGAAATAGTATTGGAGGCACCCGATGGAACTCCTAGGTTACGTGGGTCATGTGGAATCTTGTTTCGATCTATTTTGAGACAGTGTTAGCGACAGTGCAAGATAGGTGCACGGTTTGAACTAAACGTACCATTGGCATAGAAATTGTTTTAGACACAATTGATGGGACTCCTAGGTGACGAGGCTCAAGCGGAAGCTCGGTACGATCTATTTGGAGATAGTGCTACTCTTGATGCATGATTGGTGCATGGTTTGCGTCGAATGTACCGAAGGCTCAGAAATAGTATTGGAGGCACCCGATGGAACTCCTAGGTTACGTGGGTCATGTGGAATCTTGTTTCGATCTGTTTTGAAAAAGTGTTAGCGTCGGTGCAAGATAGGTGCTCGGTTTGCATCAAACGTACCATAGGTTCATAAAACGTTTTAGAAGCACCCGCGGTACTCCTAGGTGATGAGGGTCTGGTGGAGATCTGTTCGGTCCGTTTGGAGATAGTGCTACAGAAGATAGGTGCACGGTTTGCATTGAACGTACCATCGGTCATAAATAGTTTTGGACGCACCCGATGGAACTCGTAAGTGACGTGGGTCGTGTGGAATCTCATTTTAGTCCATTTGGAGATAGTGTTAGTGTCAGTGCAAGGTTGGAGCACGGTTTGCATCGAACATACCATAGGCATAGAAATCGTTTTGGACGAACTCGATCCGACTCCTAGGTGACGAGGCTCAAGTGGAAGCTCGGTTCGGTCCGTTTGTGGATAGTGCTTCTCTTGATGCGAGATTGGTGCTCGGTTTGCATTGAACGTACCATAGGTCATAAATAGTTTTGGACGCACCCGATGGAAATCGTAAGTGACGTGGGTCGTGTGGAATCTCATTTTAGTCCATTTGGAGCTAGTGTTAGTGTTAGTACAAGGTTGGAGCACGGTTTGCACCAAACATACCATAGGCATAGAAATTGTTTTGGACGAACTTCATCCGACTCCTAGGTGACGAGGCTCAAGGGGAAGCTCGGTTCTGTGTGTTTGGGGATAGTGCTTCTCTTGATGCAAGATTGGTGCTTGGTTTGCACCAAATGTAGCATAGGCATAGAAATCATTTTGGACGCACTCGAGGGGACTCCTAGGTGACGAGGCTCAAGTGCAAGCTCGATTCGGTACATTTGGAGATAGTGCTACTCTTGATGCAAGATTGGTGCTCGGTTTGCGTCGAATGTGTCGTAGGTTCGGAAATAGTATTGGAGGCACCCGATGGAACTCCTAGGTTCCGTGGGTCATGTGGAATCTTGTCTCGATCTGTTTTGAGACAGTGTTAGCGACGGTGCAAGATAGGTGCATGGTTTGAACTAAACGTACCATAGGCATAGAAATCGTTTTAGACACACTCGATGGGACTCCTAGGTGACGAGGCTCAAGTGGAAGCTCGGTACGGTCTATTTGGAGATAGTGCTACTCTTGATGCACGATTGCGTCGAATGTACCGAAGGCTCAGAAATAGTATTGGAGGCACCCGATGGAACTCCTAGGTTACGTGGGTCATGTGGAATCTTGTTTCGATCTGTTTTGAAAAAGTGTTAGCGTCGGTGCAAGATAGGTGCTCGGTTTGCATCAAACGTACCATAGGTTCATAAATCGTTTTAGAAGCACCCGCAGTACTCCTAGGTGATGAGGGTCTGGTGGAGATCTGTTTGGTCCGTTTAGAGATAGTGCTACAGAAGATAGGTGCACGGTTTGCATTAAACGTACCATCGGTCATAAAATAGTTTTGGACGCACTCAATGGAACTCGTAATTGACGTGGGTCGTGTGGAATCTCATTTTAGTCGATTTGGAGATAGTGTTAGTGTCAGTGCAACGTTGGAGCACGGTTTGCACCGAACATACCATAGGCATGGAAATCGTTTTGGACGAACTCGATCCGACTCCTAGGTGACGAGGCTCAAGTGGAAGCTTGGTTCGGTCCGTTTGGGGATAGTGCTTCTCTTGATGCGAGATTGGTGCTCGGTTTGCATTGAACGTACCATAGGTCATAAATAGTTTTGGACGCACCCGATGGAAATCGTAAGTGACGTGGGTCGTGTGGAATCTCATTTTAGTCCATTTGGAGCTAGTGTTAGTGTTAGTGCAAGGTTGGAGCACAGTTTGCACCAAACATACCATAGGCATAGAAATTGTTTTGGACGAACATCATCCGACGCCTAGGTGACGAGGCTCAAGGGGAAGCTCGGTTCTGTGTGTTTGGGGATAGTGCTTCACTTGATGCAAGATTGGTGCTTGGTTTGCACCAAATGTAGCATAGGCATAGAAATCATTTTGGACACACTCGAGTGGACTCCAAGGTGACGAGGCTCAAGTGCAAGCTCGATTCGGTACGTTTGGAGATAGTGCTACTCTTGATGCAAGATTTGTGCTCGGTTTGCGTCGAATGTGTCGTAGGTTCGGAAATAGTATTGGAGGCACCCGATGGAACTCCTAGGTTACGTGGGTCATGTGGAATCTTGTTTTGATCTGTTTTGAGACAGTGTTAGCGACGGTGCAAGATAGGTGCACGGTTTGAACTAAACGTACCATAGGCATAGAAATCGTTTTAGACACAATCGATGGGACTCCTAGGTGACGAGGCTCAAGTGGAAGCTCGGTACGGTCTATTTGGAGATAGTGCTACTCTTGATGCATGATTGGTGCATGGTTTGCGTTGAATGTACCGAAGGCTCAGAAATAGTATTGGAGGCACCCGATGGAACTCCTAGGTTACGTGGGTCATGTGGAATCTTGTTTCGATCTGTTTTGAAAAAGTGTTAGCGTCGGTGCAAGATAGGTGCTCGGTTTGCATCAAACGTACCATAGGTTCATAAATCGTTTTAGAAGCACCCGCGGTACTCCTAGGTGATGAGGGTCTGGTGGAGATCTGTTCGGTCCGTTTGGAGATAGTGCTACAGAAGATAGGTGCACGGTTTGCATTGAACGTACCATCGGTCATAAATAGTTTTGGACGCACCCGATGGAACTCGTAAGTGACGTGGGTCGTGTGGAATCTCATTTTAGTCCATTTGGAGATAGTGTTAGTGTCAGTGCAAGGTTGGAGCACGGTTTGCACCGAACATACCATAGGCATAGAAATCGTTTTGGACGAACTCGATCCGACTCCTAGGTGACGAGGCTCAAGTGGAAGCTTGGTTCGGTCCGTTCGGGGATAGTGCTTCTCTTGATGCAAGATTGGTGTTTGGTTTGCACCGAACATACCATAGGCACAGAAATTGTTTTGGACGAACTCGATCCGACTCCTAGGTGACGAGGCTCAAGTGGAAGCTTGGTTCGGTCCGTTCGGGGATAGTGCTTCTCTTGATGCAAGATTGGTGTTTGGTTTGCACCAAGTGTAGCATAGGCATAGAAATCGTTTTGGACGCACTCGAGGGGACTCCTAGGTGACGAGGCTCAAGTGCAAGCTCGATTCGGTACGTTTGGATATAGTGCTACTCTTGATGCAAGATTGGTGCTCGGTTTGCGTCGAATGTGTCGTAGGTTCGGAAATAGTATTGGAGGCACCCGATGGAACTCCTAGGTTACGTGGGTCATGTGGAATCTTGTTTCGATCTATTTTGAGACAGTGTTAGCGACAGTGCAAGATAGGTGCACGGTTTGAACTAAACGTACCATTGGCATAGAAATCGTTTTAGACACAATTGATGGGACTCCTAGGTGACGAGGCTCAAGCGGAAGCTCGGTATGATCTATTTGGAGATAGTGCTACTCTTGATGCATGATTGGTGCATGGTTTGCGTCGAATGTACTGAAGGCTCAGAAATAGTATTGGAGGCACCCGATGGAACTCCTAGGTTACATGGGTCATGTGGAATCTTGTTTCGATCTGTTTTGAAAAAGTGTTAGCGTCGGTGCAAGATAGGTGCTCGGTTTGCATCAAACGTACCATAGGTTCATAAATCGTTTTAGAAGCACCCGCGGTACTCCTAGGTGATGAGGGTCTGGTGGAGATCTGTTTGGTCCGTTTGGAGATAGTGCTACAGAAGATAGGTGCACGGTTTGCATTGAACGTACCATCGGTCATAAATAGTTTTGGACGCACCCGATGGAACTCGTAAGTGACGTGGGTCGTGTGGAATCTCATTTTAGTCCATTTGGAGATAGTGTTAGTGTCAGTGCAAGGTTGGAGCACGGTTTGCACCGAACATACCATAGGCATAGAAATCGTTTTGGACGAACTCGATCCGACTCCTAGGTGACGAGGCTCAAGTGGAAGCTTGGTTCGGTCCGTTCGGGGATAGTGCTTCTCTTGATGCAAGATTGGTGTTTGGTTTGCACCGAACATACCATAGGCACAGAAATTGTTTTGGACGAACTCGATCCGACTCCTAGGTGACGAGGCTCAAGTGGAAGCTTGGTTTGGTCCGTTCGGGGATAGTGCTTCTCTTGATGCAAGATTGGTGTTTGGTTTGCACCAAGTGTAGCATAGGCATAGAAATCATTTTGGACGCACTCGAGGGGACTCCTAGGTGACGAGGCTCAAGTGCAAGCTCGATTCGGTACGTTTGGAGATAGTGCTACTCTTGACGCAAGATTGGTGCTCGGTTTGCGTCGAATGTGTCGTAGGTTCGGAAATAGTATTGGAGGCACCCGATGGAACTCCTAGGTTACGTGGGTCATGTGGAATCTTGTTTTGATCTATTTTGAGACAGTGTTAGCGACAGTGCAAGATAGGTGCACGGTTTGAACTAAACGTACCATTGGCATAGAAATCGTTTTAGACACAATTGATGGGACTCCTAGGTGACGAGGCTCAAGCGGAAGCTCGGTACGATCTATTTGGAGATAGTGCTACTCTTGATGCATGATTGGTGCATGGTTTGCGTCGAATGTACCGAAGGCTCAGAAATAGTATTGGAGGCACCCGATGGAACTCCTAGGTTACGTGGGTCATGTGGAATCTTGTTTTGATCTGTTTTGAAAAAGTGTTAGCGTCGGTGCAAGATAGGTGCTCGGTTTGCATCAAACGTACCATAGGTTCATAAAACGTTTTAGAAGCACCCGCGGTACTCCTAGGTGATGAGGGTCTGGTGGAGATCTGTTCGGTCCGTTTGGAGATAGTGCTACAGAAGATAGGTGCACGGTTTGCATTGAACGTACCATCGGTCATAAATAGTTTTGGACGCACCCGATGGAACTCGTAAGTGACGTGGGTCGTGTGGAATCTCATTTTAGTCCATTTGGAGATAGTGTTAGTGTCAGTGCAAGGTTGGAGCACGGTTTGCATCGAACATACCATAGGCATAGAAATCGTTTTGGACGAACTCGATCCGACTCCTAGGTGACGAGGCTCAAGTGGAAGCTCGGTTCGGTCCGTTTGTGGATAGTGCTTCTCTTGATGCGAGATTGGTGCTCGGTTTGCATTGAACGTACCATAGGTCATAAATAGTTTTGGACGCATCCGATGGAAATCGTAAGTGACGTGGGTCGTGTGGAATCTCATTTTAGTCCATTTGGAGCTAGTGTTAGTGTTAGTACAAGGTTGGAGCACGGTTTGCACCAAACATACCATAGGCATAGAAATTGTTTTGGACGAACTTCATCCGACTCCTAGGTGACGAGGCTCAAGGGGAAGCTCGGTTCTGTGTGTTTGGGGATAGTGCTTCTCTTGATGCAAGATTGGTGCTTGGTTTGCACCAAATGTAGCATAGGCATAGAAATCATTTTGGACGCACTCGAGGGGACTCCTAGGTGACGAGGCTCAAGTGCAAGCTCGATTCGGTACATTTGGAGATAGTGCTACTCTTGATGCAAGATTGGTGCTCGGTTTGCGTCGAATGTGTCGTAGGTTCGGAAATAGTATTGGAGGCACCCGATGGAACTCCTAGGTTCCGTGGGTCATGTGGAATCTTGTCTCGATCTGTTTTGAGACAGTGTTAGCGACGGTGCAAGATAGGTGCACGGTTTGAACTAAACGTACCATAGGCATAGAAATAGTTTTAGACACACTCGATGGGACTCCTAGGTGACGAGGCTCAAGTGGAAGCTCGGTACGGTCTATTTGGAGATAGTGCTACTCTTGATGCACGATTGCGTCGAATGTACCGAAGGCTCAGAAATAGTATTGGAGGCACCCGATGGAACTCCTAGGTTACGTGGGTCATGTGGAATCTTGTTTCGATCTGTTTTGAAAAAGTGTTAGCGTCGGTGCAAGATAGGTGCTCGGTTTGCATCAAACGTACCATAGGTTCATAAATCGTTTTAGAAGCACCCGCAGTACTCCTAGGTGATGAGGGTCTGGTGGAGATCTGTTTGGTCCGTTTAGAGATAGTGCTACAGAAGATAGGTGCACGGTTTGCATTAAACGTACCATCGGTCATAAAATAGTTTTGGACGCACTCAATGGAACTCGTAATTGACGTGGGTCGTGTGGAATCTCATTTTAGTCGATTTGGAGATAGTGTTAGTGTCAGTGCAACGTTGGAGCACGGTTTGCACCGAACATACCATAGGCATGGAAATCGTTTTGGACGAACTCGATCCGACTCCTAGGTGACGAGGCTCAAGTGGAAGCTTGGTTCGGTCCGTTTGGGGAGACGAACATCATCCGACGCCTAGGTGACGAGGCTCAAGGGGAAGCTCGGTTCTGTGTGTTTGGGGATAGTGCTTCACTTGATGCAAGATTGGTGCTTGGTTTGCACCAAATGTAGCATAGGCATAGAAATCATTTGGACACACTCGAGTGACTCCAAGGTGACGAGGCTCAAGTGCAAGCTCGATTCGGTACGTTTGGAGATAGTGCTACTCTTGATGCAAGATTTGTGCTCGGTTTGCGTCGAATGTGTCGTAGGTTCGGAAATAGTATTGGAGGCACCCGATGGAACTCCTAGGTTACGTGGGTCATGTGGAATCTTGTTTCGATCTGTTTTGAGACAGTGTTAGCGACGGTGCAAGATAGGTGCACGGTTTGAACTAAACGTACCATAGGCATAGAAATCGTTTTAGACACAATCGATGGGACTCCTAGGTGACGAGGCTCAAGTGGAAGCTCAGTACGGTCTATTTGGAGATAGTGCTACTCTTGATGCATGATTGGTGCATGGTTTGCGTTGAATGTACCGAAGGCTCAGAAATAGTATTGGAGGCACCCGATGGAACTCCTAGGTTACGTGGGTCATGTGGAATCTTGTTTCGATCTGTTTTGAAAAAGTGTTAGCGTCGGTGCAAGATAGGTGCTCGGTTTGCATCAAACGTACCATAGGTTCATAAAACGTTTTAGAAGCACCCGCGGTACTCCTAGGTGATGAGGGTCTGGTGGAGATCTGTTCGGTCCGTTTGGAGATAGTGCTACAGAAGATAGGTGCACGGTTTTGCATTGAACGTACCATCGGTCATAAATAGTTTTGGACGCACCCGATGGAACTCGTAAGTGACGTGGGTCGTGTGGAATCTCATTTTAGTCCATTTGGAGATAGTGTTAGTGTCAGTGCAAGGTTGGAGCACGTTTGCATCGAACATACCATAGGCATAGAAATCGTTTTGGACGAACTCGATCCGACTCCTAGGTGACGAGGCTCAAGTGGAAGCTCGGTTCGGTCCGTTTGTGGATAGTGCTTCTCTTGATGCGAGATTGGTGCTCGGTTTGCATTGAACGTACCATAGGTCATAAATAGTTTTGGACGCACCCGATGGAAATCGTAAGTGACGTGGGTCGTGTGGAATCTCATTTTAGTCCATTTGGAGCTAGTGTTAGTGTTAGTACAAGGTTGGAGCACGGTTTGCACCAAACATACCATAGGCATAGAAATTGTTTTGACGAACTTCATCCGACTCCTAGGTGACGAGGCTCAAGGGGAAGCTCGGTTCTATGTGTTTGGGGATAGTGCTTCTCTTGATGCAAGATTGGTGCTTGGTTTGCACCAAATGTAGCATAGGCATAGAAATCATTTTGGACGCACTCGAGGGGACTCCTAGGTGACGAGGCTCAAGTGCAAGCTCGATTCGGTACATTTGGAGATAGTGCTACTCTTGATGCAAGATTGGTGCTCGGTTTGCGTCGAATGTGTCGTAGGTTCGGAAATAGTATTCGGAGGCACCCGATGGAACTCCTAGGTTCCGTGGGTCATGTGGAATCTTGTCTCGATCTGTTTTGAGACAGTGTTAGCGACGGTGCAAGATAGGTGCACGGTTTGAACTAAACGTACCATAGGCATAGAAATCGTTTTAGGACACACTCGATGGGACTCCTAGGTGACGAGGCTCAAGTGGAAGCTCGGTACGGTCTATTTGAGATAGTGCTACTCTTGATGCACGATTGCGTCGAATGTACCGAAGGCTCAGAAATAGTATTGGAGGCACCCGATGGAACTCCTAGGTTACGTGGGTCATGTGGAATCTTGTTTCGATCTGTTTTGAAAAAGTGTTAGCGTCGGTGCAAGATAGGTGCTCGGTTTGCATCAAACGTACCATAGGTTCATAAATCGTTTTAGAAGCACCCGCAGTACTCCTAGGTGATGAGGGTCTGGTGGAGATCTGTTTGGTCCGTTAGAGATAGTGCTACAGAAGATAGGTGCACGGTTTGCATTAAACGTACCATCGGTCATAAAATAGTTTTGGACGCACTCAATGGAACTCGTAATTGACGTGGGTCGTGTGGAATCTCATTTTAGTCGATTTGGAGATAGTGTTAGTGTCAGTGCAACCACCCGCAGTACTCCTAGGTGATGAGGGTCTGGTGGAGATCTGTTTGGTCCGTTTAGAGATAGTGCTACAGAAGATAGGTGCACGGTTTGCATTAAACGTACCATCGGTCATAAAATAGTTTTGGACGCACTCAATGGAACTCGTAATTGACGTGGGTCGTGTGGAATCTCATTTTAGTCGATTTGGAGATAGTGTTAGTGTCAGTGCAACGTTGGAGCACGGTTTGCACCGAACATACCATAGGCATGGAAATCGTTTTGGACGAACTCGATCCGACTCCTAGGTGACGAGGCTCAAGTGGAAGCTTGGTTCGGTCCGTTTGGGGATAGTGCTTCTCTTGATGCGAGATTGGTGCTCGGTTTGCATTGAACGTACCATAGGTCATAAATAGTTTTGGACGCACCCGATGGAAATCGTAAGTGACGTGGGTCGTGTGGAATCTCATTTTAGTCCATTTGGAGCTAGTGTTAGTGTTAGTGCAAGGTTGGAGCACAGTTTGCACCAAACATACCATAGGCATAGAAATTGTTTTGGACGAACATCATCCGACGCCTAGGTGACGAGGCTCAAGGGGAAGCTCGGTTCTGTGTGTTTGGGGATAGTGCTTGTCTTGATGCAAGATTGGTGCTTGGTTTGCACCAAATGTAGCATAGGCATAGAAATCATTTTGGACACACTCGAGTGGACTCCAAGGTGACGAGGCTCAAGTGCAAGCTCGATTCGGTACGTTTGGAGATAGTGCTACTCTTGATGCAAGATTTGTGCTCGGTTTGCGTCGAATGTGTCGTAGGTTCGGAAATAGTATTG
This sequence comes from Saccharum spontaneum, assembly GCA_022457205.1. NCBI lineage: Eukaryota > Viridiplantae > Streptophyta > Magnoliopsida > Poales > Poaceae > Saccharum > Saccharum spontaneum. The sequence continues at coordinate 31,774,769 of CM039591.1, read as the reverse complement.
GAGGCACCCGATGGAACTCCTAGGTTACGTGGGTCATGTGGAATCTTGTTTCGATCTGTTTTGAGACAGTGTTAGCGACGGTGCAAGATAGGTGCACGGTTTGAACTAAACGTACCATAGGCATAGAAATCGTTTTAGACACAATCGATGGGACTCCTAGGTGACGAGGCTCAAGTGGAAGCTCGGTACGGTCTATTTGGAGATAGTGCTACTCTTGATGCATGATTGGTGCATGGTTTGCGTTGAATGTACCGAAGGCTCAGAAATAGTATTGGAGGCACCCGATGGAACTCCTAGGTTACGTGGGTCATGTGGAATCTTGATTCGATCTGTTTTGAAAAAGTGTTAGCGTCGGTGCAAGATAGGTGCTCAGTTTGCATCAAACATACCATAGGTTCATAAATCGTTTTAGAAGCACCCGCGGTACTCCTAGGTGATGAGGGTCTGGTGGAGATCTGTTCGGTCCGTTTGGAGATAGTGCTACAGAAGATAGGTGCACGGTTTGCATTGAACGTACCATCAGTCATAAATAGTTTTGGACGCACCCGATGGAACTCGTAAGTGACGTGGGTCGTGTGGAATCTCATTTTAGTCCTTTGGAGATAGTGTTAGTGTCAGTGCAAGGTTGGAGCACGGTTGCACCGAACATACCATAGGCATAGAAATCGTTTTGGACGAACTCGATCCGACTCCTAGGTGACGAGGCTCAAGTGGAAGCTCGGTTCGGTCCGTTTGGGGATAGTGCTTCTCTGGTGCTCGTTTGCATTGAACGTACCATAGGTCATAAATAGTTTTGGACGCACCCGATGGAAATCGTAAGTGACGTGGGTCGTGTGGACTCTCATTTTAGGCCATTTGGAGCTAGTGTTAGTGTTAGTGCAAGGTTGGAGCACGGTTTGCACCAAACATACCATAGGCATAGAAATTGTTTTGGACGAACTTCATCCGACTCCTAGGTGACGAGGCTCAAGGGGAAGCTCGGTTCTGTGTGTTTGGGGATAGTGCTTCTCTTGATGCAAGATTGGTGCTTGGTTTGCACCAAATGTAGCATAGGCATAGAAATCATTTTGGACGCACTCGAGGGGACTCCTAGGTGACGAGGCTCAAATGCAAGCTCGATTCGGTACGTTTGGAGATAGTGCTACTCTTGATGCAAGATTGGTGCTCGGTTTGCGTCGAATGTGTCGTAGGTTCGGAAATAGTATTGGAGGCACCAGATGGAACTCCTAGGGTTCCGTGGTCATGTGGAATCTTGTCTCGATCTGTTTTGAGACAGTGTTAGCGACGGTGCAAGATAGGTGCACGGTTTGAACTAAACGTACCATAGGCATAGAAATCGTTTTAGACACAATCGATGGGACTCCTAGGTGACGAGGCTCAAGTGGAAGCTCGGTACGGTCTATTTGGAGATAATGCTACTCTTGATGCATGATTGGTGCATGGTTTGCGTCGAATGTACCGAAGGCTCAGAAATAGTATTGGAGGCACCCGATGGAACTCCTAGGTTACGTGGGTCATGTGGAATCTTGTTTCGATCTGTTTTGAAAAAGTGTTAGCGTCGGTGCAAGATAGGTGCTCGGTTTGCATCAAACGTACCATAGGTTCATAAATCGTTTTAGAAGCACCCGCGGTACTCCTAGGTGATGAGGGTCTGGTGGAGATCTGTTTGGTCCGTTTGGAGATATTGCTATGCAAGATAGGTGCACGGTTTGCATTGAACGTACCATCGGTCATAAATAGTTTTGGACGCACTCGATGGAACACATAATTGACGTGGGTCGTGTGGAATCTCATTTTAGTCGATTTGGAGATAGTGTTAGTGTCAGTGCAACGTTGGAGCACGGTTTGCACCGAACATACCATAGGCATGGAAATCGTTTTGGACGAACTCGATCCGACTCCTAGGTGACGAGACTCAAGTGGAAGCTTGGTTCGGTCCGTTTGGGGATAGTGCTTCTCTTGATGCGAGATTGGTGCTCGGTTTGCATTGAACGTACCATAGGTCATAAATAGTTTTGGACGCACCCGATGGAAATCGTAAGTGACGTGGGTCGTGTGGAATCTCATTTTAGTCCATTTGGAGCTAGTGTTAGTGTTAGTGCAAGGTTGGAGCACGGTTTGCACCAAACATACCATAGGCATAGAAATTGGTTTGGACGAACTTCATCCGACTCCTAGGTGACGAGGCTCAAGGGGAAGCTCGGTTCTGTGTGTTTGGGGATAGTGCTTCTCTTGATGCAAGATTGGTGCTTGGTTTGCACCAAATGTAGCATAGGTATAGAAATCATTTTGGACGCACTCGAGGGGACTCCTAGGTGACGAGGCTCAAGTGCAAGCTCGATTCGGTACGTTTGGAGAGAGTGCTACTCTTGATGCAAGATTGGTGCTCGGTTTGCGTCGAATGTGTCGTAGTTTCGGAAATAGTATTGGAGGCACCCGATGGAACTCCTAGGTTATGTGGGTCATGTGGAATCTTGTTTTGATCTGTTTTGAGACATTGTTAGCGACGGTGCAAGATAGGTGCACGGTTTGAACTAAACGTACCATAGGCATAGAAATTGTTTTAGACACAATCGATGGGACTCCTAGGTGACGAGGCTCAAGTGGAAGCTCGGTACGGTCTATTTGGAGATAGTGCTACTCTTGATGCATGATTGGTGCATGGTTTGCGTCGAATGTACCGAAGGCTCAGAAATAGTATTGGAGGCACCCGATGGAACTCCTAGGTTACGTGGGTCATGTGGAATCTTGTTTCGATCTGTTTTGAAAAAGTGTTAGCGTCGGTGCAAGATAGGTGCTCGGTTTGCATCAAACGTACCATAGGTTCATAAATCGTTTTAGAAGCACCCGCGGTACTCCTAGGTGATGAGGGTCTGGTGGAGATCTGTTCGGTCCGTTTGGAGATAGTGCTACAGAAGATAGGTGCACGGTTTGCATTGAACGTACCATCGGTCATAAATAGTTTTGGACGCACCCGATGGAACTCGTAAGTGACGTGGGTCGTGTGGAATCTCATTTTAGTCCATTTGGAGATAGTGTTAGTGTCAGTGCAAGGTTGGAGCATGGTTTGCACCGAACATACCATAGGCATAGAAATCGTTTTGGACGAACTCGATCCGACTCCTAGGTGCACCAAATGTAGCATAGGCATAGAAATCGTTTTGGACGCACTCGAGGGGACTCCTAGGTGACGAGGCTCAAGTGCACGATTCGGTACATTTGGAGATAGTGCTACTATTGATGCAAGATTGGTGCTCGGTTTGCGTCGAATGTGTCGTAGGTTCGGAAATAGTATTGGAGGCACCCGATGGAACTCCTAGGTTACGTGGGTCATGTGGAATCTTGTTTCGATCTGTTTTGAAACAGTGTTAGCGTCGGTGCAAGATAGGTGCTCGGTTTGCATCAAACGTACCATAGGTTCATAAATCATTTTAGAAGCACCTGCTGTACTCCTAGGTGATGAGGGTCTGGTGGAGATCTGTTTGGTCCGTTTAGAGATAGTGCTACAGAAGATAGGTGCACAGTTTGCATTGAACGTACCATCGGTCATAAATAGTTTTGGACGCACTCGATGGAACTCGTAATTGACGTGGGTCGTGTGGAATCTCATTTTAGTCGATTTGGAGATAGTGTTAGTGTCAGTGCAACGTTGGAGCACGGTTTGCACCGAACATACCATAGGCATGGAAATCGTTTTGGACGAACTCGATCCGACTCCTAGGTGACGAGGCTCAAGTGGAAGCTTGGTTCGGTCCGTTTGGGGATAGTGCTTCTCTTGATGCGAGATTGGTGCTCGGTTTGCATTGAACGTACCATAGGTCATAAATAGTTTTGGACGCACCCGATGGAAATCGTAAGTGACGTGGGTCGTGTGGAATCTCATTTTAGTCCATTTGGAGCTAGTGTTAGTGTTAGTGCAAGGTTGGAGCACAGTTTGCACCAAACATACCATAGGCATAGAAATTGTTTTGGACGAACTTCATCCGACTCCTAGGTGACGAGGCTCAAGGGGAAGCTCGGTTCTGTGTGTTTGGGGATAGTGCTTCTCTTGATGCAAGATTGGTGCTTGGTTTGCACCAAATGTAGCATAGGCATAGAAATCATTTTGGACACACTCGAGTGGACTCCAAGGTGACGAGGCTCAAGTGCAAGCTCGATTCGGTACGTTTGGAGATAGTGCTACTCTTGATGCAAGATTTGTGCTCGGTTTGTGTCGAATGTGTCGTAGGTTCGGAAATAGTATTGGAGGCACCCGATGGAACTCCTAGGTTACGTGGGTCATGTGGAATCTTGTTTTGATCTGTTTTGAGACAGTGTTAGCGACGGTGCAAGATAGGTGCACGGTTTGAACTGAACGTACCATCAGCATAGAAATCGTTTTAGACACAATCGATGGGACTCCTAGGTGACGAGGCTCAAGTGGAAGCTCGGTACGGTCTATTTGGAGATAGTGCTACTCTTCATGCATGATTGGTGCATGGTTTGCGTTGAATGTACCGAAGGCTCAGAAATAGTATTGGAGGCACCCGATGGAACTCCTAGGTTACGTGGGTCATGTGGAATCTTGTTTCGATCTGTTTTGAAAAAGTGTTAGCGTCGGTGCAAGATAGGTGCTCGGTTTGCATCAAACGTACCATAGGTTCATAAATCGTTTTAGAAGCGCCCGCGGTACTCCTAGGTGATGAGGGTCTGGTGGAGATCTGTTCGGTCCGTTTGGAGATAGTGCTACAGAAGATAGGTGCACGGTTTGCATTGAACGTACCATCGGTCATAAATAGTTTTGGACGCACCCGATGGAACTCGTAAGTGACGTGGGTCGTGTGGAATCTCATTTTAGTCCATTTGGAGATAGTGTTAGTGTCAGTGCAAGGTTGGAGCACGGTTTGCACCGAACATACCATAGGCATAGAAATCGTTTTGGACGAACACGATCCGACTCCTAGGTGCACCAAATGTAGCATAGGCATAGAAATCATTTTGGACGCACTCGAGGGGACTCCTAGGTGACGAGGCTCAAGTGCACGATTCGGTACATTTGGAGATATTGCTACTATTGATGCAAGATTGGTGCTCGGTTTGCGTCGAATGTGTCGTAGGTTCGGAAATAGTATTGGAGGCACCCAATGGAACTCCTAGGTTACGTGGGTCATGTGGAATCTTGTTTCGATCTGTTTTGAAACAGTGTTAGCGTCGGTGCAAGATAGGTGCTCGGTTTGCATCAAACGTACCATAGGTTCATAAATCATTTTAGAAGCACCCGCGGTACTCCTAGGTGATGAGGGTCTGGTGGAGATCTGTTCGGTCCGTTTGGAGATAGTGCTACAGAAGATAGGTGCACGGTTTGCATTGAACGTACCATCGGTCATAAATAGTTTTGGACGCACCCGATGGAACTCGTAAGTGACGTGGGTCGTGTGGAATCTCATTTTAGTCCATTTGGAGATAGTGTTAGTGTCAGTGCAAGGTTGGAGCATGGTTTGCACCGAACATACCATAGGCATAGAAATCGTTTTGGACGAACACGATCCGACTCCTAGGTGCACCAAATGTAGCATAGGCATAGAAATCATTTTGGACGCACTCGAGGGGACTCCTAGGTGACGAGGCTCAAGTGCACGATTCGGTACATTTGGAGATATTGCTACTATTGATGCAAGATTGGTGCTCGGTTTGCGTCGAATGTGTCGTAGGTTCGGAAATAGTATTGGAGGCACCCAATGGAACTCCTAGGTTACGTGGGTCATGTGGAATCTTGTTTCGATCTGTTTTGAAACAGTGTTAGCGTCGGTGCAAGATAGGTGCTCGGTTTGCATCAAACGTACCATAGGTTCATAAATCATTTTAGAAGCACCTGCTGTACTCCTAGGTGATGAGGGTCTGGTGGAGATCTGTTTGGTCCGTTTAGAGATAGTGCTACAGAAGATAGGTGCACGGTTTGCATTGAACGTACCATCGGTCATAAATAGTTTTGGACGCACTCGATGGAACTCGTAATTGACGTGGGTCGTGTGGAATCTCATTTTAGTCGATTTGGGGATAGTGTTAGTGTCAGTGCAACGTTGGAGCACGGTTTGCACCGAACATACCATAGGCATGGAAATCGTTTTGGACGAACTCGATCTGACTCCTAGGTGATGAGGCTCAAGTGGAAGCTTGGTTCGGTCCGTTTGGGGATAGTGCTTCTCTTGATGCGAGATTGGTGCTCGGTTTGCATTGAACGTACCATAGGTCATAAATAGTTTTGGACGCACCCGATGGAAATCGTAAGTGACGTGGGTCGTGTGGAATCTTGTTTTAGTCCATTTGGAGCTAGTGTTAGTGTTAGTGCAAGGTAGGAGCACGGTTTGCACCAAACATACCATAGGCATAGAAATTGTTTTGGACGAACTTCATCCGACTCCTAGGTGACGAGGCTCAAGGGGAAGCTCGGTTCTGTGTGTTTGGGGATAGTGCTTGTCTTGATGCAAGATTGGTGTTTGGTTTGCACCAAATGTAGCATAGGCATAGAAATCGTTTTGGACGCACTCGAGGGGACTCCTAGGTGACGAGGCTCAAGTGCAAGCTCGATTCGTTACGTTTGGAGATAGTGCTACTCTTGATGCAAGATTGGTGCTCGGTTTGCGTCGAATGTGTCGTAGGTTTGGAAATAGTATTGGAGGCACCCGATGGAACTCCTAGGTTACGTGGGTCATGTGGAATCTTGTTTCGATCTATTTTGAGACAGTGTTAGCGACGGTGCAAGATAGGTGCACGGTTTGAACTAAACTTACATAGGCATAGAAATCGTTTTAGACACAATCGATGGGACTCCTAGGTGACGAGGCTCAAGTGGAAGCTCGGTACGATCTATTTGGAGATAGTGCTACTCTTGATGCATGATTGGTGCATGGTTTGCGTCGAATGTACCAAAGGCTCAGAAATAGTATTGGAGGCACCCGATGGAACTCCTAGGTTACGTGGGTCATGTGGAATCTTATTTCGATCTGTTTTGAAAAAGTGTTAGCGTCGGTGCAAGATAGGTGCTCAGTTTGCATCAAATGTACCATAGGTTCATAAATCGTTTTAGAAGCACCCGCGGTGCTCCTAGGTGATGAGGGTCTGGTGGAGATCTGTTCGGTCCGTTTGGAGATAGTGCTACAGAAGATAGGTGCACGGTTTGCATTGAACGTACCATAGGTCATAAATAGTTTTGGACGCACCCGATGGAACTCGTAAGTGACGTGGGTCGTGTGGAATCTCATTTTAGTCCATTTGGAGATAGTGTTAGTGTCAGTGCAAGGTTGGAGCACGGTTTGCACCGAACATACCATAGGCATAGAAATCGTTTTGGACGAACTCGATCTGACTCCTAGGTGACGAGGCTCAAGTGGAAGCTCGGTTCGGTCCGTTTGGGGATAGTGCTTCTCTTGATGCGAGATTGGTGCTCGGTTTGCATTGAACGTACCATAGGTCATAAATAGTTTTCGACGCACCCGATGGAAATCGTAAGTGACGTGGGTCGTGTGGAATCTCATTTTAGTCCATTTGGAGCTAGTGTTAGTGTTAGTGCAAGGTTGGAGCACGGTTTGCACCAAACATACCATAGGCATAGAAATTGTTTTGGACGAACTTCATCCGACTCCTAGGTGACGAGGCTCAAGGGGAAGCTCGGTTCTGTGTGTTTGGGGATAGTGTTTCTCTTGATGCAAGATTGGTGCTTGGTTTGCACCAAATGTAGCATAGGCATAGAAATCATTTTGGACGCACTCGAGGGGACTCCTAGGTGACGAGGCTCAAGTGCAAGCTCGATTCGGTACATTTGGAGATAGTGCTACTCTTGATGCAAGATTGGTGCTCGGTTTGCGTCGAATGTGTCGTAGGTTCGGAAATAGTATTGGAGGCACCCGATGTTACTCCTAGGTTCCGTGGGTCATGTGGAATCTTGTCTCGATCTGTTTTGAAAAAGTGTTAGCGTCGGTGCAAGATAGGTGCTCGGTTTGCATCAAACGTACCATAGGTTCATAAATCGTTTTAGAAGCACCCGCGGTACTCCTAGGTGATGAGGGTCTGGTGGAGATCTGTTTGGTCCGTTTGGAGATAGTGCTACAGAAGATAGGTGCACGGTTTGCATTGAACGTACCATCGGTCATAAATAGTTTTGGACGCACTCGATGGAACTCATAATTGACGTGGGTCATGTGGAATCTCATTTTAGTCGATTTGGAGATAGTGTTAGTGTCAGTGCAACGTTGGAGCACGGTTTGCACCGAACATACCAGAGGCATGGAAATCGTTTTGGACGAACTCGATCCGACTCCTAGGTGACGAGGCTCAAGTGGAAGCTTGGTTCGGTCCGTTTGGGGATAGTGCTTCTCTTGATGCGAGATTGGTGCTCGGTTTGCATTGAACGTACCATAGGTCATAAATAGTTTTGGACGCACCCGATGGAAATCGTAAGTGACGTGGGTCGTGTGGAATCTCATTTTAGTCCATTTGGAGCTAGTGTTAGTGTTAGTGCAAGGTTGGAGCACGGTTTGCACCAAACATACCATAGGCATAGAAATTGTTTTGGACGAACTTCATCCGACTCCTAGGTGACGAGGTTCAAGGGGAAGCTCGGTTCTGTGTGTTTGGGGATAGTGCTTCTCTTGATGCAAGATTGGTGCTTGGTTTGCACCAAATGTAGCATAGGCATAGAAATCATTTTGGACGCAGTCGAGGGGACTCCTAGGTGACGAGGCTCAAGTGCAAGCTCGATTCGGTACGTTTGGAGATAGTGCTACTCTTGATGCAAGATTGGTGCTCGGTTTGCGTCGAATGTGTCGTAGTTTCGGAAATAGTATTGGAGGCACCCGATGGAACTCCTAGGTTACGTGGGTCATGTGGAATCTTGTTTTGATCTGTTTTGAGACATTGTTAGCGACGGTGCAAGATAGGTGCACGGTTTGAACTAAACGTACCATAGGCATAGAAATTGTTTTAGACACAATCGATGGGACTCCTAGGTGACGAGGCTCAAGTGGAAGCTCGGTACGGTCTATTTGGAGATAGTGCTACTCTTGATGCAAGATTGGTGCATGGTTTGCGTCGAATGTACCGAAGGCTCAGAAATAGTATTGGAGGCACCCGATGGAACTCCTAGGTTACGTGGGTCATGTGGAATCTTGATTCGATCTGTTTTGAAAAAGTGTTAGCGTCGGTGCAAGATAGGTGCTCGGTTTGCATCAAACGTACCATAGGTTCATAAATCGTTTTAGAAGCACCCGCGGTACTCCTAGGTGATGAGGTCATAAATAGTTTTGGACGCACCTGATGGAAATCGTAAGTGACGTGGGTCGTGTGGAATCTCGTTTTAGTCCATTTGGAGCTAGTGTTAGTGTCAGTGCAAGGTTGGAGCACGGTTTGCACCGAACATACCATAGGCATAGAAATCGTTTTGGACGAACTCGATCTGACTCCTAGGTGACGAGGCTCAAGTGGAAGCTCGGTTCGGTCCGTTTGGGGATAGTGCTTCTCTTGATGCGAGATTGGTGCTCGGTTTGCATTGAACGTACCATAGGTCATAAATAGTTTTCGACGCACCCGATGGAAATCGTAAGTGACGTGGGTCGTGTGGAATCTCATTTTAGTCCATTTGGAGCTAGTGTTAGTGTTAGTGCAAGGTTGGAGCACGGTTTGCACCAAACATACCATAGGCATAGAAATTGTTTTGGACGAACTTCATCCGACTCCTAGGTGACGAGGCTCAAGGGGAAGCTCGGTTCTGTGTGTTTGGGGATAGTGTTTCTCTTGATGCAAGATTGGTGCTTGGTTTGCACCAAATGTAGCATAGGCATAGAAATCATTTTGGACGCACTCGAGGGGACTCCTAGGTGACGAGGCTCAAGTGCAAGCTCGATTCGGTACATTTGGAGATAGTGCTACTCTTGATGCAAGATTGGTGCTCGGTTTGCGTCGAATGTGTCGTAGGTTCGGAAATAGTATTGGAGGCACCCGATGGAACTCCTAGGTTCCGTGGGTCATGTGGAATCTTGTCTCGATCTGTTTTGAAAAAGTGTTAGCGTCGGTGCAAGATAGGTGCTCGGTTTGCATCAAACGTACCATAGGTTCATAAATCGTTTTAGAAGCACCCGCGGTACTCCTAGGTGATGAGGGTCTGGTGGAGATCTGTTTGGTCCGTTTGGAGATAGTGCTACAGAAGATAGGTGCACGGTTTGCATTGAACGTACCATCGGTCATAAATAGTTTTGGACGCACTCGATGGAACTCATAATTGACGTGGGTCATGTGGAATCTCATTTTAGTTGATTTGGAGATAGTGTTAGTGTCAGTGCAACGTTGGAGCACGGTTTGCACCGAACATACCAGAGGCATGGAAATCGTTTTGGACGAACTCGATCCGACTCCTAGGTGACGAGGCTCAAGTGGAAGCTTGGTTCGGTCCGTTTGGGGATAGTGCTTCTCTTGATGCGAGATTGGTGCTCGGTTTGCATTGAACGTACCATAGGTCATAAATAGTTTTGGACGCACCCGATGGAAATCGTAAGTGACGTGGGTCGTGTGGAATCTCATTTTAGTCCATTTGGAGCTAGTGTTAGTGTTAGTGCAAGGTTGGAGCACGGTTTGCACCAAACATACCATAGGCATAGAAATTGTTTTGGACGAACTTCATCCGACTCCTAGGTGACGAGGTTCAAGGGGAAGCTCGGTTCTGTGTGTTTGGGGATAGTGCTTCTCTTGATGCAAGATTGGTGCTTGGTTTGCACCAAATGTAGCATAGGCATAGAAATCATTTTGGACGCAGTCGAGGGGACTCCTAGGTGACGAGGCTCAAGTGCAAGCTCGATTCGGTACGTTTGGAGATAGTGCTACTCTTGATGCAAGATTGGTGCTCGGTTTGCGTCGAATGTGTCGTAGTTTCGGAAATAGTATTGGAGGCACCCGATGGAACTCCTAGGTTACTTGGGTCATGTGGAATCTTGTTTTGATCTGTTTTGAGACATTGTTAGCGACGGTGCAAGATAGGTGCACGGTTTGAACTAAACGTACCATAGGCATAGAAATTGTTTTAGACACAATCGATGGGACTCCTAGGTGACGAGGCTCAAGTGGAAGCTCGGTACGGTCTATTTGGAGATAGTGCTACTCTTGATGCAAGATTGGTGCATGGTTTGCGTCGAATGTACCGAAGGCTCAGAAATAGTATTGGAGGCACCCGATGGAACTCCTAGGTTACGTGGGTCATGTGGAATCTTGTTTCGATCTGTTTTGAAAAAGTGTTAGCGTCGGTGCAAGATAGGTGCTCGGTTTGCATCAAACGTACCATAGGTTCATAAATCGTTTTAGAAGCACCCGCGGTACTCCTAGGTGATGAGGTCATAAATAGTTTTGGACGCACCTGATGGAAATCGTAAGTGACGTGGGTCGTGTGGAATCTCGTTTTAGTCCATTTGGAGCTAGTGTTAGTGTTAGTGCAAGGTTGGAGCACGGTTTGCACCAAACATACCATAGGCATAGAAATTGTTTCGGACGAACTTCATCCGACTCCTAGGTGACGAGGCTCAAGGGGAAGCTCGGTTCTGTGTGTTTGGGGATAGTGCTTCTCTTGATGCAAGATTGGTGCTTGGTTTGCACCAAATGTAGCATAGGCATAGAAATCGTTTTGGACGCACTTGAGGGGACTCCTAGGTGACGAGGCTCAAGTGCACGATTCGGTAGGTTTGGAGATAGTGCTACTCTTGATGTAAGATTGGTGCTCGGTTTGCGTCGAATGTGTCGTAGGTTCGGAAATAGTATTGGAGGCACCCGATGGAACTCCTAGGTTACGTGGGTCATGTGGAATCTTGTTTCGATCTGTTTTGAAAAAGTGTTAGCGTCGGTGCAAGATAGGTGCTCGGTTTGCATCAAACGTACCATAGGTTCATAAATCGTTTTAGAAGCACCCGCGGTACTCCTAGGTGATGAGGTCATAAATAGTTTTGGACGCACCTGATGGAAATCGTAAGTGACGTGGGTCGTGTGGAATCTCGTTTTAGTCCATTTGGAGCTAGTGTTAGTGTCAGTGCAAGGTTGGAGCACGGTTTGCACCGAACATACCATAGGCATAGAAATCGTTTTGGACGAACTCGATCTGACTCCTAGGTGACGAGGCTCAAGTGGAAGCTCGGTTCGGTCCGTTTGGGGATAGTGCTTCTCTTGATGCGAGATTGGTGCTCGGTTTGCATTGAACGTACCATAGGTCATAAATAGTTTTCGACGCACCCGATGGAAATCGTAAGTGACGTGGGTCGTGTGGAATCTCATTTTAGTCCATTTGGAGCTAGTGTTAGTGTTAGTGCAAGGTTGGAGCACGGTTTGCACCAAACATACCATAGGCATAGAAATTGTTTTGGACGAACTTCATCCGACTCCTAGGTGACGAGGCTCAAGGGGAAGCTCGGTTCTGTGTGTTTGGGGATAGTGTTTCTCTTGATGCAAGATTGGTGCTTGGTTTGCACCAAATGTAGCATAGGCATAGAAATCATTTTGGACGCACTCGAGGGGACTCCTAGGTGACGAGGCTCAAGTGCAAGCTCGATTCGGTACATTTGGAGATAGTGCTACTCTTGATGCAAGATTGGGCTCGGTTTGCGTCGAATGTGTCGTAGGTTCGGAAATAGTATTGGAGGCACCCGATGGAACTCCTAGGTTCCGTGGGTCATGTGGAATCTTGTCTCGATCTGTTTTGAAAAAGTGTTAGCGTCGGTGCAAGATAGGTGCTCGGTTTGCATCAAACGTACCATAGGTTCATAAATCGTTTTAGAAGCACCCGCGGTACTCCTAGGTGATGAGGGTCTGGTGGAGATCTGTTTGGTCCGTTTGGAGATAGTGCTACAGAAGATAGGTGCACGGTTTGCATTGAACGTACCATCGGTCATAAATAGTTTTGGACGCACTCGATGGAACTCATAATTGACGTGGGTCAGTGCAACGTTGGAGCACGGTTTGCACCGAACATACCAGAGGCATGGAAATCGTTTTGGACGAACTCGATCCGACTCCTAGGTGACGAGGCTCAAGTGGAAGCTTGGTTCGGTCCGTTTGGGGATAGTGCTTCTCTTGATGCGAGATTGGTGCTCGGTTTGCATTGAACGTACCATAGGTCATAAATAGTTTTGGACGCACCCGATGGAAATCGTAAGTGACGTGGGTCGTGTGGAATCTCATTTTAGTCCATTTGGAGCTAGTGTTAGTGTTAGTGCAAGGTTGGAGCACGGTTTGCACCAAACATACCATAGGCATAGAAATTGTTTTGGACGAACTTCATCCGACTCCTAGGTGACGAGGTTCAAGGGGAAGCTCGGTTCTGTGTGTTTGGGGATAGTGCTTCTCTTGATGCAAGATTGGTGCTTGGTTTGCACCAAATGTAGCATAGGCATAGAAATCATTTTGGACGCAGTCGAGGGGACTCCTAGGTGACGAGGCTCAAGTGCAAGCTCGATTCGGTACGTTTGGAGATAGTGCTACTCTTGATGCAAGATTGGTGCTCGGTTTGCGTCGAATGTGTCGTAGTTTCGGAAATAGTATTGGAGGCACCCGATGGAACTCCTAGGTTACTTGGGTCATGTGGAATCTTGTTTTGATCTGTTTTGAGACATTGTTAGCGACGGTGCAAGATAGGTGCACGGTTTGAACTAAACGTACCATAGGCATAGAAATTGTTTTAGACACAATCGATGGGACTCCTAGGTGACGAGGCTCAAGTGGAAGCTCGGTACGGTCTATTTGGAGATAGTGCTACTCTTGATGCAAGATTGGTGCATGGTTTGCGTCGAATGTACCGAAGGCTCAGAAATAGTATTGGAGGCACCCGATGGAACTCCTAGGTTACGTGGGTCATGTGGAATCTTGTTTCGATCTGTTTTGAAAAAGTGTTAGCGTCGGTGCAAGATAGGTGCTCGGTTTGCATCAAACGTACCATAGGTTCATAAATCGTTTTAGAAGCACCCGCGGTACTCCTAGGTGATGAGGTCATAAATAGTTTTGGACGCACCTGATGGAAATCGTAAGTGACGTGGGTCGTGTGGAATCTCGTTTTAGTCCATTTGGAGCTAGTGTTAGTGTTAGTGCAAGGTTGGAGCACGGTTTGCACCAAACATACCATAGGCATAGAAATTGTTTCGGACGAACTTCATCCGACTCCTAGGTGACGAGGCTCAAGGGGAAGCTCGGTTCTGTGTGTTTGGGGATAGTGCTTCTCTTGATGCAAGATTGGTGCTTGGTTTGCACCAAATGTAGCATAGGCATAGAAATCGTTTTGGACGCACTTGAGGGGACTCCTAGGTGACGAGGCTCAAGTGCACGATTCGGTACGTTTGGAGATAGTGCTACTCTTGATGTAAGATTGGTGCTCGGTTTGCGTCGAATGTGTCGTAGGTTCGGAAATAGTATTGGAGGCACCCGATGGAACTCCTAGGTTACGTGGGTCATGTGGAATCTTGTTTCGATCTGTTTTGAAATAGTGTTAGAGTCAGTGCAAGATAGGTGCTCGGTTTGCATCAAACGTACCATAGGTTCATAAATCGTTTTAGAAGCACCCGCGGTACTCCTAGGTGATGAGGGTTTGGTGGAGATCTGTTCGGTCTGTTTGGAGATAGTGCTACAGAAGATAGGTGCACGGTTTGCATCGAACGTACCATCGGTCATAAATAGTTTTGGACGCACCCGATGGAACTCGTAAGTGATGTGGGTCGTGTGGAATCTCATTTTAGTCCATTTGGAGCTAGTGTTAGTGTTAGTGCAAGGTTGGAGCACGGTTTGCACCAAACATACCATAGGCATAGAAATTGTTTTGGACGAACTTCATCCGACTCCTAGGTGACGAGGCTCAAGGGGAAGCTCGGTTCGGTGTGTTTGGGGATAGTGCTTCTCTTGATGCAAGTTTGGTGCTTGGTTTGCACCAAATGTAGCATAGGCATAGAAATCGTTTTGGACGCACTCGAGGGGACTCCTAGGTGACGAGGCTCAAGTGCAAGCTCGATTCGGTACGTTTGGAGATAGTGCTACTCTTGATGCAAGATTGGTGCTCGGTTTGCGTCGAATGTGTCGTAGGTTCGAAAATAGTATTGGAGGCACCTGATGGAACTCCTAGGTTATGTGGGTCATGTGGAATCTTGTTTCGATCTGTTTTGAAACAGTGTTAGCGTCGGTGCAAGATAGGTGCTCGGTTTGCATCAAACGTACCATAGGTTCATAAATCGTTTTAGAAGCACCCGCGGTACTCCTAGTTGATGAGGGTTTGGTGGAGATCTGTTCAGTCTGTTTGGAGATAGTGCTGATGAGGATTACAGAAAAAAGAATTGATGAGGGTTTGGTGGAGATCTGTTCGGTCTGTTTGGAGATAGTGCTACAGAAGATAGGTGCACGGTTTGCTTTGAACGTACCATAGGTCATAAATAGTTTTGGATGCACCCGATGGAACTCATAAGTGACGTGGGTCGTGTGGAATCTCATTTTAGTCCATTTGGAGATAGTGTTAGTGTCAGTGCAAGGTTGGAGCACGGTTTGCACCGAACATACCATAGGCATAGAAATCGTTTTGGACGAACTCGATCCGACTCCTAGGTGACGAGGCTCAAGTGGAAGCTCGGTTCGGTCCATTTGGGGATAGTGCTTCTCTTGATGCAAGATTGGTGCTTGGTTTGCACTAAATGTAGCATAGGCATAGAAATCGTTTTGGACGCACTCGAGCGGACTCCTAGGTGACGAGGCTCAAGTGGAAGCTCGATCCGGTACGTTTGGAGATAGTGCTACTCTTGATGCAAGATTGGTGCTCGGTTTGCGTCGAATGTGCCGTAGGTTCGGAAATAGTATTGGAGGCACCCGATGGAACTCCTAGGTGACGTGGGTCATGTGGAATCTCGTTTTGATCTATTTTGAGACAGTATTAGCGACGGTGCAAGATAGGTGCACGGTTTGAACTGAACGTACCATAGGCATAGAAATCGTTTTGGACACAATCGATGGGACTCCTAGGTGACGAGGCTCAAGTGGAAGCTCGGTACGGTCCATTTGGAGATAGTGCTACTCAAGATGCATGGTTTGCGTCGAATGTACCGTAGGCTCAGAAATAGTATTGGAGGCACCCGATGGAACTCCTAGGTTACGTGGGTCATGTGGAATCTTGTTTCAATCTGTTTTGAAACAGTGTTAGCGTCGGTGGAAGATAGGTGCTTGGTTTGCATCAAACGTACCATAGGTTCATAAATCGTTTTAGAAGCACCCGTGGTACTCCTAGGTGATGAGGGTCTGGTGGAGATCTGTTCGGTCTGTTTCGGGATAGTGCTACAGAAGATAGGTGCTCGGTTTGCATTGAACATACCATAGGTCATAAATAGTTTTGGACGCACCCGATGGAAATCGTAAGTGACGTGGGTCGCGTGGAATCTCGTTTTAGTCCATTTAGAGCTAGTGTTAGTGTTAGTGCAAGGTTGGAGCACGGTTTGCACCAAACATACCATAGGCATAGAAATTGTTTTGGACAAACTTCATCCGACTCCTAGGTGACGAGGCTCAAGGGGAAGCTCGGTTCGGTGTGTTTGGGGATAGTGCTTCTCTTGATGCAAGATTGGTGCTTGGTTTGCACCAAATGTAGCATAGGCATAGAAATCGTTTTGGACGCACTCGAGGGGACTCCTAGGTGACGAGGCTCAAGTGGAAGCTCGATTCGGTACATTTGGAGATAGTGCTACTCTTGATGTAAGATTGGTTCTCGGTTTACGTCGAATGTGCCATAGGCTCAGAAATAGTATTGGAGGCACCCGATGGAACTCCTAGGTTACGTGGGTCATGTGGAATCTTGTTTCGATCTGTTTTGAAAAAGTGTTAGCGTCGGTGCAAGATAGGTGCTCGGTTTGCATCAAACGTACCATAGGTTCATAAATTGTTTTAGAAGCACCCGCGGTACTCCTAGGTGATGAGGTCATAAATAGTTTTGGACGCACCTGATGGAAATCGTAAGTGACGTGGGTCGTGTGGAATCTCGTTTTAGTCCATTTGGAGCTAGTGTTAGTGTTAGTGCAAGGTTGGAGCACGGTTTGCACCAAACATACCATAGGCATAGAAATTGTTTCGGACGAACTTCATCCGACTCCTAGGTGACGAGGCTCAAGGGGAAGCTCGGTTCTGTGTGTTTGGGGATAGTGCTTCTCTTGATGCAAGATTGGTGCTTGGTTTGCACCAAATGTAGCATAGGCATAGAAATCGTTTTGGACGCACTTGAGGGGACTCCTAGGTGACGAGGCTCAAGTGCACGATTCGGTACGTTTGGAGATAGTGCTACTCTTGATGCAAGATTGGTGCTCGGTTTGCGTCGAATGTGTCGTAGGTTCGGAAATAGTATTGGAGGCACCCGATGGAACTCCTAGGTTACGTGGGTCATGTGGAATCTTGTTTCGATCTGTTTTGAAATAGTGTTAGCGTCGGTGCAAGATAGGTGCTCGGTTTGCATCAAACGTACCATAGGTTCATAAATCGTTTTAGAAGCACCCGCGGTACTCCTAGGTGATGAGGGTTTGGTGGAGATCTGTTCGGTCTGTTTGGAGATAGTGCTACAGAAGATAGGTGCACGGTTTGCATCGAACGTACCATCGGTCATAAATAGTTTTGGACGCACCCGATGGAACTCGTAAGTGATGTGGGTCGTGTGGAATCTCATTTTAGTCCATTTGGAGCTAGTGTTAGTGTTAGTGCAAGGTTGGAGCACGGTTTGCACCAAACATACCATAGGCATAGAAATTGTTTTGGACGAACTTCATCCGACTCCTAGGTGACGAGGCTCAAGGGGAAGCTCGGTTCGGTGTGTTTGGGGATAGTGCTTCTCTTGATGCAAGTTTGGTGCTTGGTTTGCACCAAATGTAGCATAGGCATAGAAATCGTTTTGGACGCACTCGAGGGGACTCCTAGGTGACGAGGCTCAAGTGCAAGCTCGATTCGGTACGTTTGGAGATAGTGCTACTCTTGATGCAAGATTGGTGCTCGGTTTGCGTCGAATGTGTCGTAGGTTCGAAAATAGTATTGGAGGCACCTGATGGAACTCCTAGGTTATGTGGGTCATGTGGAATCTTGTTTCGATCTGTTTTGAAACAGTGTTAGCGTCGGTGCAAGATAGGTGCTCGGTTTGCATCAAACGTACCATAGGTTCATAAATCGTTTTAGAAGCACCCGCGGTACTCCTAGTTGATGAGGGTTTGGTGGAGATCTGTTCAGTCTGTTTGGAGATAGTGCTACAGAAGATAGGTGCACGGTTTGCTTTGAACGTACCATAGGTCATAAATAGTTTTGGACGCACCCGATGGAACTCGTAAGTGACGTGGGTCATGTGGAATCTCATTTTAGTCCATTTGGAGATAGTGTTAGTGTCAGTGCAAGGTTGGAGCACGATTTGCACCAAACATACCATAGGCATAGAAATCGTTTTGGACGAACTCGATCTGACTCCTAGGTGACGAGGCTCAAGTGGAAGCTCGGTTCGGTCCGTTTAGGGATAGTGCTTCTCTTGATGCAAGATTGGTGCTTGGTTTGCACCAAATGTAGCATAGGCATAGAAATCGTTTTGGACGCACTCGAGGGGACTCCTAGGTGACGAGGCTCAAGTGGAAGCTCTATCCGGTACGTTTGGAGATAGTGCTACTCTTGATGCAAGATTGGTGCTCGGTTTACGTCGAATGTGCCGTAGGTTCGGAAATAGTATTGGAGGCACCCAATGGAACTCCTAGGTTATGTGGGTCATGTGGAATCTTGTTTCGATCTGTTTTGAAACAGTGTTAGCGTCGGTGCAAGATAGGTGCTCGGTTTGCATCAAATGTACCATAGGTTCATAAATCGTTTTAGAAGCACCCGCGGTACTCCGAGGTGATGAGGGTTTGGTGGAGATCTGTTCGGTCTGTTTGGAGATAGTGCTACAGAAGATAGGTGCACGGTTTGCTTTGAACGTACCATAGGTCATAAATAGTTTTGGATGCACCCGATGGAACTCATAAGTGACGTGGGTCGTGTGGAATCTCATTTTAGTCCATTTGGAGATAGTGTTAGTGTCAGTGCAAGGTTGGAGCACGGTTTGCACCGAACATACCATAGGCATAGAAATCGTTTTGGACGAACTCGATCCGACTCCTAGGTGACGAGGCTCAAGTGGAAGCTCGGTTCGGTCCATTTGGGGATAGTGCTTCTCTTGATGCAAGATTGGTGCTTGGTTTGCACTAAATGTAGCATAGGCATAGAAATCGTTTTGGACGCACTCGAGCGGACTCCTAGGTGACGAGGCTCAAGTGGAAGCTCGATCCGGTACGTTTGGAGATAGTGCTACTCTTGAAGCAAGATTGGTGCTCGGTTTGCGTCGAATGTGCCGTAGGTTCGGAAATAGTATTGGAGGCACCCGATGGAACTCCTAGGTTACGTGGGTCATGTGGAATCTCGTTTTGATCTATTTTGAGACAGTATTAGCGACGGTGCAAGATAGGTGCACGGTTTGAACTGAATGTACCATAGGCATAGAAATCGTTTTGGACACAATCGATGGGACTCCTAGGTGACGAGGCTCAAGTGGAAGCTCGGTACGGTCCATTTGGAGATAGTGCTACTCAAGATGCATGGTTTGCGTCGAATGTACCGTAGGCTCAGAAATAGTATTGGAGGCACCCGATGGAACTCCTAGGTTACGTGGGTCATGTGGAATCTTGTTTCAATCTGTTTTGAAACAGTGTTAGCGTCGGTGGAAGATAGGTGCTTGGTTTGCATCAAACGTACCATAGGTTCATAAATCGTTTTAGAAGCACCCGTGGTACTCCTAGGTGATGAGGGTCTGGTGGAGATCTGTTCGGTCTGTTTCGGGATAGTGCTACAGAAGATAGGTGCTCGGTTTGCATTGAACATACCATAGGTCATAAATAGTTTTGGACGCACCCGATGGAAATCGTAAGTGACGTGGGTCGCGTGGAATCTCGTTTTAGTCCATTTAGAGCTAGTGTTAGTGTTAGTGCAAGGTTGGAGCACGGTTTGCACCAAACATACCATAGGCATAGAAATTGTTTTGGACAAACTTCATCCGACTCCTAGGTGACGAGGCTCAAGGGGAAGCTCGGTTCGGTGTGTTTGGGGATAGTGCTTCTCTTGATGCAAGATTGGTGCTTGGTTTGCACCAAATGTAGCATAGGCATAGAAATCGTTTTGGACGCACTCGAGGGGACTCCTAGGTGACGAGGCTCAAGTGGAAGCTCGATTCGGTACATTTGGAGATAGTGCTACTCTTGATGTGCCATAGGCTCAGAAATAGTATTGGAGGCACCCGATGGGACTCCTAGGTGACGTGAGTCATGTGGAATCTCGTTTTGATCTATTTTGAGATAGTGTTCGCGTCGGTGCAAGATAGGTGCTCGGTTTGCATCAAACGTACCATAGGTTCATAAATCATTTTAGAAGCACCCGCGGTACTCCTAGGTGATGAGGGTTTGGTGGAGATCTGTTCGGTCTGTTTGGAGATAGTGCTACAGAAGATAGGTGCACGGTTTGCATTGAACGTACCATAGGTCATAAATAGTTTTGGACGCACCCGATGGAACTCGTAAGTGACGTGGGTCGTGTGGAATTTCATTTTAGTCCATTTGGAGACAGTGTTAGTGTCAGTGCAAGGTTGGAGCACGGTTTGCACCGAACATACCATAGGCATAGAAATCATTTTGGACGAACTCGATCCGACTCCTAGGTGATGAGGCTCAAGTGGAAGCTCGGTTCGGTCCGTTTGGGGATAGTGCTTCTCTTGATGCAAGATTGGTGCTTGGTTTGCACCAAATGTAGCATAGGCATAGAAATCGTTTTGGACGCACTCTAGGGGACTCCTAGGTGACGAAGCTCAAGTGGAAGCTCGATCCGGTTCGTTTGGAGATAGTGCTACTCTTGATGCAAGATTGGTGCTCGGTTTGCGTCGCATGTGCCGTAGGTTCGGAAATAGTATTGGAGACACCCGATGGAACTCCTAGGTGACGTGGGTCATGTGGAATCTCGTTTTGATCTATTTTGAGACAGTGTTAGCGACGGTGCAAGATAGGGGCACGGTTTGAACTGAACGTACCATAGGCATAGAAATCGTTTTGGACACCATCGATGGGACTCCTAGGTGATGAGGCTCAAGTGGAAGCTCGGTACGGTCCATTTGGAGCTAGTGCTACTCAAGATGCATGATTGGTGCATGGTTTGTGTCGAATGTACCGTAAGCTCAGAAATAGTATTGGAGGCACCCGATGGAACTCCTAGGTTACGTGGGTCATGTGGAATCTTGTTTCGATCTGTTTTGAAACAGTGTTAG
Source organism: Saccharum spontaneum (assembly GCA_022457205.1). Classification (NCBI taxonomy): domain Eukaryota; kingdom Viridiplantae; phylum Streptophyta; class Magnoliopsida; order Poales; family Poaceae; genus Saccharum; species Saccharum spontaneum. Next base: position 31,753,450 of record CM039591.1, on the reverse strand, counting down.
CGTCGGTGGAAGATAGGTGCTTGGTTTGCATCAAACATACCATAGGTTCATAAATCGTTTTAGAAGCACCCGTGGTACTCCTAGGTGATGAGGGTCTGGTGGAGATCTGTTCGGTCCGTTTCGGGATAGTGCTACAGAAGATAGGTGCTCGGTTTGCATTGAACGTACCATAGGTCATAAATAGTTTTGGACGCACCCGATGGAAATCATAAGTGACGTGGGTCGTGTGGAATCTAGTTTTAGTCCATTTAGAGCTAGTGTTAGTGTTAGTGCAAGGTTGGAGCACGGTTTGCACCAAACATACCATAGGCATAGAAATTGTTTTGGACAAACTTCATCCGACTCCTAGGTGACGAGGCTCAAGGGGAAGCTCGGTTCGGTGTGTTTGGGGATAGTGCTTCTCTTGATGCAAGATTGGTGCTTGGTTTGCACCAAATGTAGCATAGGCATAGAAATCGTTTTGGACGCACTCGAGGGGACTCCTAGGTGACGAGGCTCAAGTGGAAGCTCGATTCGGTACATTTGGAGATAGTGCTACTCTTGATGTAAGATTGGTTCTCGGTTTACGTCGAATGTGCCATAGGCTCAGAAATAGTTTTGGAGGCACCTGATGGGACTCCTAGGTGACGTGAGTCATGTGGAATCTCGTTTTGATCTATTTTGAGATAGTGTTCGCGTCGGTGCAAGATAGGTGCTCGGTTTGCATCAAACGTACCATAGGTTCATAAATCGTTTTAGAAGCACCCGCGGTACTCCTAGGTGATGAGGGTTTGGTGGAGATCTGTTCGGTCTGTTTGGAGATAGTGCTACAGAAGATAGGTGCACGGTTTGCATTGAACGTACCATAGGTCATAAATAGTTTTGGACGCACCCGATGGAACTCGTAAGTGACGTGGGTCGTGTGGAATCTCATTTTAGTCCATTTGGAGATAGTGTTAGTGTCAGTGCAAGGTTGGAGCACGGTTTGCACCGAACATACCATAGGCATAGAAATCGTTTTGGACGAACTCGATCCGACTCCTAGGTGACGAGGCTCAAGTGGAAGCTCGGTTCGGTCCGTTTGGGGATAGTGCTTCTCTTGATGCAAGATTGGTGCTTGGTTTGCACCAAATGTAGCATAGGCATAGAAATCGTTTTGGACGCACTCGAGGGGACTCCTAGGTGACGAAGTTCAAGTGGAAGCTCGATCCGGTTCGTTTGGAGATAGTGCTACTCTTGATGCAAGATTGGTGCTCGGTTTGCGTCGCATGTGCCGTAGGTTCGGAAATAGTATTGGAGGCACCCGATGGAACTCCTAGGTGACGTGGGTTATGTGGAATCTCGTTTTGATCTATTTTGAGACAGTGTTAGCGACGGTGCAAGATAGGTGCACGGTTTGAACTGAACGTACCATAGGCATAGAAATCGTTTTGGACACCATCGATGGGACTCCTAGGTGACGAGGCTCAAGTGGAAGCTCGGTACGGTCCATTTGGAGATAGTGCTACTCAAGATGCATGATTGGTGCATGGTTTGTGTCGAATGTACCGTAAGCTCAGAAATAGTATTGGAGGCACTCGATGGAACTCCTAGGTTACGTGGGTCATGTGGAATCTTGTTTCGATCTGTTTTGAAACAGTGTTAGCGTCGTGGAAGATAGGTGCTTGGTTTGCATCAAACGTACCATAGGTTCATAAATCGTTTTAGAAGCACCCGTGGTACTCCAAGGTGATGAGGGTCTGGTGGAGATCTGTTCGGTCCGTTTCGGGATAGTGCTACAGAAGATAGCTGCTCGGTTTGCATTGAACGTACCATAGGTCATAAATAGTTTTGGACGCACCCGATGGAAATCGTAAGTGACGTGGGTCGTGTGGAATCTCGTTTTAGTCCATTTAGAGCTAGTGTTAGTGTTAGTGTAAGGTTGGAGCACGGTTTGCACCAAACATACCATAGGCATAGAAATTGTTTTGGACAAACTTCATCCGACTCCTAGGTGACGAGGCTCAAGGGGAAGCTCGGTTCGGTGTGTTTGGGGATAGTGCTTCTCTAGATGCAAGATTGGTGCTTGGTTTGCACCAAATGTAGCATAGGCATAGAAATCATTTTGGACACACTCGAGGGGACTCCTAGGTGATGAGGCTCAAGTGGAAGCTCGATTCGGTACATTTGGAGATAGTGCTACTCTTGATGCAAGATTGGTGCTCGGTTTACGTCGAATGTGCCATAGGCTCAGAAATAGTATTGGAGGCACCCAATGGGACTCCTAGGTGACGCGAGTCATGTGGAATCTCATTTTGATCTATTTTGAGATAGTGTTAGCGTCGGTGCAAGATAGGTGGTCGGTTTGCATCAAACGTACCATAGGTTCATAAATCGTTTTAGAAGCACCCGCGGTACTCCTAGGTGATGAGGGTTTGGTGGAGATCTGTTCGGTCTGTTTGGAAATAGTGCTACAGAAGATAGGTGCACAGTTTGCATTGAATGTACCATAGGTCATAAATAGTTTTGGACGCACCCGATGGAACTCGTAAGTGACGTGGGTCGTGTGGAATCTCACTTTAGTCCATTTGGAGATAGTGTTAGTGTCAGTGCAAGGTTGGAGCACGGTTTGCACCGAACATACCATAGGCATAGAAATCGTTTTGGACGAACTTGATCCGACTCCTAGGTGACGAGGCTCAAGTGGAATTTCGGTTCGGTCCGTTTGGGGATAGTGCTTCTCTTGATGCAAGATTGGTGCTTGGTTTGCACCAAATGTAGCATAGGCATAGAAATCGTTTTGGACGCACTCGAGGGGACTCCTAGGTGACGAAGCTCAAGTGGAAGCTCGATCCGGTTCGTTTGGAGATAGTGCTACTCTTGATGCAAGATTGGTGCTCGGTTTGCGTCGCATGTGCCGTAGGTTCGGAAATAGTATTGGAGACACCCGATGGAACTCCTAGGTGACGTGGGTCATGTGGAATCTCGTTTTGATCTATTTTGAGACAGTGTTAGCGACGGTGCAAGATAGGGGCACGGTTTGAACTGAACGTACCATAGGCATAGAAATCGTTTTGGACACCATCGATGGGACTCCTAGGTGATGAGGCTCAAGTGGAAGCTCGGTACGGTCCATTTGGAGCTAGTGCTACTCAAGATGCATGATTGGTGCATGGTTTGTGTCGAATGTACCGTAAGCTCAGAAATAGTATTGGAGGCACCCGATGGAACTCCTAGGTTACGTGGGTCATGTGGAATCTTGTTTCGATCTGTTTTGAAACAGTGTTAGTGTCGGTGGAAGATAGGTGCTTGGTTTGCATCAAACATACCATAGGTTCATAAATCGTTTTAGAAGCACCCGCGGTACTCCTAGGTGATGAGGGTCTGGTGGAGATCTGTTCGGTCCGTTTCGGGATAGTGCTACAGAAGATAGGTGCTCGGTTTGCATTGAACGTACCATAGGTCATAAATAGTTTTGGACGCACCCGATGGAAATCATAAGTGACGTGGGTCGTGTGGAATCTAGTTTTAGTCCATTTAGAGCTAGTGTTAGTGTTAGTGCAAGGTTGGAGCACGGTTTGCACCAAACATACCATAGGCATAGAAATTGTTTTGGACAAACTTCATCCGACTCCTAGGTGACGAGACTCAAGGGGAAGCTTGGTTCGGTGTGTTTGGGGATAGTGCTTCTCTTGATGCAAGATTGGTGCTTGGTTTGCACCAAATGTAGCATAGGCATAGAAATCGTTTTGGACGCACTCGAGGGGACTCCTAGGTGACGAGGCTCAAGTGGAAGCTCGATTCGGTACATTTGGAGATAGTGCTACTCTTGATGTAAGATTGGTTCTCGGTTTACGTCGAATGTGCCATAGGCTCAGAAATAGTATTGGAGGCACCCGATGGGACTCCTAGGTGACGTGAGTCATGTGGAATCTCGTTTTGATCTATTTTGAGATAGTGTTCGCGTCGGTGCAAGATAGGTGCTCGGTTTGCATCAAACGTACCATAGGTTCATAAATCGTTTTAGAAGCACCCGCGGTACTCCTAGGTGATGAGGGTTTGGTGGAGATCTGTTCGGTCTGTTTGGAGATAGTGCTACAGAAGATAGGTGCACGGTTTGCATTGAACGTACCATAGGTCATAAATAGTTTTGGACGCACCCGATGGAACTCGTAAGTGACGTGGGTCGTGTGGAATCTCATTTTAGTCCATTTGGAGATAGTGTTAGTGTCAGTGCAAGGTTGGAGCACGGTTTGCACCGAACATACCATAGGCATAGAAATCATTTTGGACGAACTCGATCCGACTCCTAGGTGACGAGGCTCAAGTGGAAGCTCGGTTCGGTCCGTTTGGGGATAGTGCTTCTCTTGATGCAAGATTGGTGCTTGGTTTGCACCAAATGTAGCATAGGCATAGAAATCGTTTTGGGCGCACTCGAGGGGACTCCTAGGTGACGAAGTTCAAGTGGAAGCTCGATCCGGTTCGTTTGGAGATAGTGCTACTCTTGATGCAAGATTGGTGCTCGGTTTGCGTCGCATGTGCCGTAGGTTCGGAAATAGTATTGGAGGCACCCGATGGAACTCCTAGGTGACGTGGGTTATGTGGAATCTCGTTTTGATCTATTTTGAGACAGTGTTAGCGACGGTGCAAGATAGGTGCACGGTTTGAACTGAACGTACCATAGGCATAGAAATCGTTTTGGACACCATCGATGGGACTCCTAGGTGACGAGGCTCAAGTGGAAGCTCGGTACGGTCCATTTGGAGATAGTGCTACTCAAGATGCATGATTGGTGCATGGTTTGTGTCGAATGTACCGTAAGCTCAGAAATAGTATTGGAGGCACTCGATGGAACTCCTAGGTTACGTGGGTCATGTGGAATCTTGTTTCGATCTGTTTTGAAACAGTGTTAGCGTCGTGGAAGATAGGTGCTTGGTTTGCATCAAACGTACCATAGGTTCATAAATCGTTTTAGAAGCACCCGTGGTACTCCTAGGTGATGAGGGTCTGGTGGAGATCTGTTCGGTCCGTTTCGGGATAGTGCTACAGAAGATAGGTGCTCGGTTTGCATTGAACGTACCATAGGTCATAAATAGTTTTGGACGCACCCGATGGAAATCGTAAGTGACGTGGGTCGTGTGGAATCTCGTTTTAGTCCATTTAGAGCTAGTGTTAGTGTTAGTGTAAGGTTGGAGCACGGTTTGCACCAAACATACCATAGGCATAGAAATTGTTTTGGACAAACTTCATCCGACTCCTAGGTGACGAGGCTCAAGGGGAAGCTCGGTTCGGTGTGTTTGGGGATAGTGCTTCTCTAGATGCAAGATTGGTGCTTGGTTTGCACCAAATGTAGCATAGGCATAGAAATCATTTTGGACACACTCGAGGGGACTCCTAGGTGATGAGGCTCAAGTGGAAGCTCGATTCGGTACATTTGGAGATAGTGCTACTCTTGATGCAAGATTGGTGCTCGGTTTACGTCGAATGTGCCATAGGCTCAGAAATAGTATTGGAGGCACCCAATGGGACTCCTAGGTGACGCGAGTCATGTGGAATCTCATTTTGATCTATTTTGAGATAGTGTTAGCGTCGGTGCAAGATAGGTGGTCGGTTTGCATCAAACGTACCATAGGTTCATAAATCGTTTTAGAAGCACCCGCGGTACTCCTAGGTGATGAGGGTTTGGTGGAGATCTGTTCGGTCTGTTTGGAAATAGTGCTACAGAAGATAGGTGCACAGTTTGCATTGAATGTACCATAGGTCATAAATAGTTTTGGACGCACCCGATGGAACTCGTAAGTGACGTGGGTCGTGTGGAATCTCACTTTAGTCCATTTGGAGATAGTGTTAGTGTCAGTGCAAGGTTGGAGCACGGTTTGCACCGAACATACCATAGGCATAGAAATCGTTTTGGACGAACTTGATCCGACTCCTAGGTGACGAGGCTTAAGTGGAAGCTCGGTTCGGTCCATTTGGGGATAGTGCTTCTCTTGATGCAAGATTGGTGCTTGGTTTGCACAAAATGTAGCATAGGCATAGAAATCGTTTTGGACGCCCTCGAGGGGACTCCTAGGTGACGAGGCTCAAGTGGAAGCTCGATCCGGTATGTTTGGAGATAGTGCTACTCTTGATGCAAGATTGGTGCTCGGTTTGCGTCGAATGTGCCGTAGGTTCAGAAATAGTATTGGAGGCACCTGATGGAACTCCTAGGTGACGTGGGTCATGTGGAATCTCGTTTTGATCTATTTTGAGACAGTGTTAGCGACGGTGCAAGATAGGTGCACGGTTTGAACTGAACGTACCATAGGCATAGAAATCGTTTTGGACACAATCGATGGGACTCCTAGGTGACGAGGCTCAAGTGGAAGCTTGGTACGGTCCATTTGGAGATAGTGCTACTCAAGATGCATGATTGGTGCATGGTTTGCGTCGAATGTACCGTAGGCTCAGAAATAGTATTGGAGGCACCTGATGGAACTCCTAGGTTACGTGGGTCATGTGGAATCTTGTTTCGATCTGTTTTGAAACAGTGTTAGCGTCGGTGGAAGATAGGTGCTTGGTTTGCATCAAACGTACCATAGGTTCATAAATCGTTTTAGAAGCACCCGTGGTACTCCTAGGTGATGAGGGTCTGGTGGAGATCTGTTCGGTCCGTTTCGGGATAGTGCTACAGAAGATAGGTGCTCGGTTTGCATTGAACGTAGCATAGGTCATAAATAGTTTTGGACGCACCCGATGGAAATCGTAAGTGATGTGGGTCGTGTGGAATCTCGTTTTAGTCCATTTAGAGCTAGTGTTAGTGCAAGGTTGGAGCACGGTTTGCACCAAACATACCATAGGCATAGAAATTGTTTTGGACAAACTTCATCCGACTCCTAGGTGACGAGGCTCAAGGGGAAGCTCGGTTCGGTGTGTTTGGGGATAGTGCTTTTCTTGATGCAAGTTTGGTGCTTGGTTTGCACCAAATGTAGCATAGCCATAGAAATCGTTTTGGATGCACTCGAGGGGACTCCTAGTTGACGAGGCTCAAGTGGAAGCTCGATTCGGTACATTTGGAGATAGTGCTACTCTTGATGCAAGATTGGTGCTCGGTTTGCGTCGAATGTGTCGTAGGCTCGAAAATAGTAGTGGAGGCACCCGATGGAACTCCTAGTTTACGTGGGTCATGTGGAATCTCGTTTTGATCTATTTTGAGATAGTGTTAGCGTCGGTGCAAGATAGGTGCTCGGTTTGCATCAAACGTACCATAGGTTCATAAATCGTTTTAGAAGCACCCACGGTACTCCTAGGTGTTGAGGGTTTGGTGGAGATCTGTTTGGTCTGTTTGGAGATAGTGCTATAGAAGATAGGTGCACGGTTTGCATTGAACGTACCATAGGTCATAAATAGTTTTGGACGCACCCGATGGAACTCGTAAGTGACGTGGGTCGTGTGGAATCTCATTTTAGTCCATTTGGAGATAGTGTTAGTGTCAGTGCAAGGTTGGAGCACGGTTTGCACCGAACATACCATAGGCATAGAAATCGTTTTGGACGAACTCGATCCGACTCCTAGGTGACGAGGCTCAAGTGGAAGCTCGGTTCGGTTCGTTTGGGGATAGTGCTTCTCTTGATGCAAGATTGGTGCTTGGTTTGCACCAAATGTAGCATAGGCATAGAAATCGTTTTGGACGCACTCGAGGGGACTCCTAGGTGACGAGGCTCAAGTGGAAGCTCGATCCGGTACGTTTGGAGATAGTGCTACTCTTGATGTAAGATTGGTGCTCGGTTTGCGTCGAATGTGCCGTAGGTTTAGAAATAGTATTGGAGGCACCTGATGGAACTCCTAGGTGACGTGGGTCATGTGGAATCTCGTTTTGATCTATTTTGAGACAGTGTTAGCGACGGTGCAAGATAGGTGCACGGTTTGAACTGAACGTACCATAGGCATAGAAATCGTTTTGGACACAATCGATGGGACTCCTAGGTGATGAGGCTCAAGTGGAAGCTTGGTACGGTCCATTTGGAGATAGTGCTACTCAAGATGCATGATTGGTGCATGGTTTGCGTCGAATGTACCGTAGGCTCAGAAATAGTATTGGAGGCACCTGATGGAACTCCTAGGTTACGTGGGTCATGTGGAATCTTGTTTCGATCTGTGTTTGAAATAGTGTTAGCGTCGGTGGAAGATAGGTGCTTGGTTTGCATCAAACGTACCATAGGTTCATAAATCATTTTAGAAGCACCCGTGGTACTCCTAGGTGATGAGGGTCTGGTGGAGATCTGTTCGGTCCGTTTTGGGATAGTGCTACAGAAGATAGGTGCTCGGTTTGCATTGAACGTAGCATAGGTCATAAATAGTTTTGGACGCACCCGATGGAAATCATAAGTGATGTGGGTCGTGTGGAATCCCGTTTTAGTCCATTTAGAGCTAGTGTTAGTGCAAGGTTGGAGCACGGTTTGCACCAAACATACCATAGGCATAGAAATTGTTTTGGACAAACTTCATCCGACTCCTAGGTGACGAGGCTCAAGGGGAAGCTCGGTTCGGTGTGTTTGGGGATAGTGCTTTTCTTGATGCAAGTTTGGTGCTTGGTTTGCACCAAATGTAGCATAGCCATAGAAATCGTTTTGGATGCACTCGAGGGGACTCCTAGTTGACGAGGCTCAAGTGGAAGCTTGATTCGGTACGTTTGGAGATAGTGCTACTCTTGATGCAAGATTGGTGCTCGGTTTGCGTCGAATGTGTCGTAGGCTTGAAAATAGTATTGGAGGCACCCGATGGAACTCCTAGGTTATGTGGGTCATGTGGAATCTCGTTTTGATCTATTTTGAGATAGTGTTAGCGTCGGTGCAAGATAGGTGCTCGGTTTGCATCAAACGTACCATAGGTTCATAAATCGTTTTAGAAGCACCCGCGGTACTCCTAGGTGATGAGGGTTTGGTGGAGATCTGTTTGGTCTGTTTGGAGATAGTGCTATAGAAGATAGGTGCACGGTTTGCATTGAACATACCATAGGTCATAAATAGTTTTGGACGCACCCGATGGAACTCGTAAGTGACGTGGGTCGTGTGGAATCTCATTTTAGTCCATTTGGAGATAGTGTTAGTGTCAGTGCAAGGTTGGAGCACGGTTTGCACCGAACATACCATAGGCATAGAAATCGTTTTGGACGAACTCGATCCGACTCCTAGGTGACGAGGCTCAAGTGGAAGCTCGGTTCAGTCCGTTTGGGGATAGTGTTTCTCTTGATGCAAGATTGGTGCTTGGTTTGCACCAAATGTAGCATAGGCATAGAAATCGTTTTGGACGCACTCGAGGGGACTCCTAGGTGACGAGGCTCAAGTGGAAGCTCGATCCGGTACGTTTGGAGATAGTGCTACTCTTGATGCAAGATTGGTGCTCGGTTTGCGTCGAATGTGCCGTAGGTTCAGAAATAGTATTGGAGGCACCTGATGGAACTCCTAGGTGACGTGGGTCATGTGGAATCTCGTTTTGATCTATTTTGAGACAGTGTTAGCGACGGTGCAAGATAGGTGCACGGTTTGAACTGAACGTACCATAGGCATAGAAATCATTTTGGACACAATCGGTGGGACTCCTAGGTGACGAGGCTCAAGTGGAAGCTTGGTACGGTCCATTTGGAGATAGTGCTACTCAAGATGCATGATTGGTGCATGGTTTGCGTCGAATGTACCATAGGCTCAGAAATAGTATTGGAGGCACCTGATGGAACTCCTAGGTTACGTGGGTCATGTGGAATCTTGTTTCGATCTGTTTTGAAACAGTGTTAGCGTCGGTGGAAGATATGTGCTTGGTTTGCATCAAACGTACCATAGGTTCATAAATCGTTTTAGAAGCACCCGTGGTACTCCTAGGTGATGAGGGTCTGGTGGAGATCTGTTCGGTCCGTTTCGGGATAGTGCTACAGAAGATAGGTGCTCGGTTTGCATTGAACGTAGCATAGGTCATAAATAGTTTTGGACGCACCCGATGGAAATCATAAGTGATGTGGGTCGTGTGGAATCTCGTTTTAGTCCATTTAGAGCTAGTGTTAGTGCAAGGTTGGAGCACGGTTTGCACCAAACATACCATAGGCATAGAAATTGTTTTGGACAAACTTCATCCGACTCCTAGGTGACGAGGCTCAAGGGGAAGCTCGGTTCGGTGTGTTTGGGGATAGTGCTTTTCTTGATGCAAGTTTGGTGCTTGGTTTGCACCAAATGTAGCATAGCCATAGAAATCGTTTTGGATGCACTCGAGGGGACTCCTAGTTGACGAGGCTCAAGTGGAAGCTCGATTCGGTACGTTTGGAGATAGTGCTACTCTTGATGCAAGATTGGTGCTCGGTTTGCGTCGAATGTGTCGTAGGCTCGAAAATAGTATTGGAGGCACCCGATGGAACTCCTAGGTTACGTGGGTCATGTGGAATCTCGTTTTGATCTATTTTGAGACAGTGTTAGCGTCGGTGCAAGATAGGTGCACGGTTTGAACTGAACGTACCATAGGCATAGAAATCGTTTTGGACACAATCGATGGGACTCCTAGGTGATGAGGCTCAAGTGGAAGCTTGGTACGGTCCATTTGGAGATAGTGCTACTCAAGATGCATGATTGGTGCATGGTTTGCGTCGAATGTACCATAGGCTCAGAAATAGTATTGGAGGCACCTGATGGAACTCCTAGGTTACGTGGGTCATGTGGAATCTTGTTTCGATCTGTTTTGAAATAGTGTTAGCGTCGGTGGAAGATAGGTGCTTGGTTTGCATCAAACGTACCATAGGTTCATAAATCGTTTTAGAAGCACCCGTGGTACTCCTAGGTGATGAGGGTCTGGTGGAGATCTGTTCGGTCCGTTTTGGGATAGTGCTACAGAAGATAGGTGCTCGGTTTGCATTGAACATAGCATAGGTCATAAATAGTTTTGGACGCACCCGATGGAAATCATAAGTGATGTGGGTCGTGTGGAATCTCGTTTTAGTCCATTTAGAGCTAGTGTTAGTGCAAGGTTGGAGCACGGTTTGCACCAAACATACCATAGGCATAGAAATTGTTTTGGACAAACTTCATCCGACTCCTAGGTGACGAGGCTCAAGGGGAAGCTCAGTTCGGTGTGTTTGGGGATAGTGCTTTTCTTGATGCAAGTTTGGTGCTTGGTTTGCACCAAATGTAGCATAGCCATAGAAATCATTTTGGATGCACTCGAGGGGACTCCTAGTTGACGAGGCTCAAATGAAAGCTCGATTCAGTACGTTTGGAGATAGTGCTAGTGTGATGAGGGTTTGTTGGAGATCTGTTTGGTCTGTTTGGAGATAGTGCTATAGAAGATAGGTGTACGATTTGCATTGAACATACCATAGGTCATAAATAGTTTTGGACGCACCCGATGGAACTCGTAAGTGACGTGGGTCATGTGGAATCTCATTTTAGTCCATTTGGAGATAGTGTTAGTGTCAGTGCAAGGTTGGAGCACGGTTTGCACCGAACATACCATAGGCATAGAAATCGTTTTGGACGAACTCGATCCGACTCCTAGGTGACGAGGCTCAAGTGGAAGCTCGGTTCGGTCCGTTTGGGGATAGTGCTTCACTTGATGCAAGATTGGTGCTTGGTTTGCACCAAATGTAGCATAGGCATAGAAATCGTTTTGGACGCACTCGAGGGGACTCCTAGGTGACGAGGCTCAAGTGGAAGCTCGATCCGGTACGTTTGGAGATAGTGCTACTCTTGATGCAAGATTGGTGCTCGATTTGCGTCGAATGTGCCGTAGGTTCAGAAATAGTATTGGAGGCACCTGATGGAACTCCTAGGTGACGTGGGTCATGTGGAATCTCGTTTTGATCTATTTTGAGACAGTGTTAGCGACGGTGCAAGATAGGTGCACGGTTTGAACTGAACGTACCATAGGCATAGAAATCGTTTTGGACACAATCGATGGGACTCCTAGGTGACGAGGCTCAAGTGGAAGCTTGGTACGGTCCATTTGGAGATAGTGCTACTCAAGATGCATGATTGATGCATGGTTTGCGTCGAATGTACCGTAGGCTCAGAAATAGTATTGGAGGCACCTGATGGAACTCCTAGGTTACGTGGGTCATGTGGAATCTTGTTTCGATCTGTTTTGAAATAGTGTTAGCGTCGGTGCTTGGTTTGCATCAAACGTACCATAGGTTCATAAATCGTTTTAGAAGCACCTGTGGTACTCCTAGGTGATGAGGGTCTGGTGGAGATCTGTTCGGTCCGTTTTGGGATAGTGCTACAGAAGATAGGTGCTCGGTTTGCATTGAACGTAGCATAGGTCATAAATAGTTTTGGACGCACCCGATGGAAATCATAAGTGATGTGGGTCGTGTGGAATCTCGTTTTAGTCCATTTAGAGCTAGTGTTAGTGCAAGGTTGGAGCACGGTTTGCACCAAACATACCATAGGCATAGAAATTGTTTTGGACAAACTTCATCCGACTCCTAGGTGACGAGGCTCAAGGGGAAGCTCGGTTCGGTGTGTTTGGGGATAGTGCTTTTCTTGATGCAAGTTTGGTGCTTGGTTTGCACCAAATGTAGCATAGCCATAGAAATCGTTTTGAATGCACTCGAGGGGACTCCTAGTTGACGAGGCTCAAGTGGAAGCTCGATTCGGTACGTTTGGAGATAGTGCTACTCTTGATGCAAGATTTGTGCTCGGTTTGCGTCGAATGTGTCGTAGGCTCGAAAATAGTATTGGAGGCACCCGATGGAACTCCTAGGTTACGTGGGTCATGTGGAATCTCGTTTTGATCTATTTTGAGATAGTGTTAGCGTCGGTGCAAGATAGGTGCTCGGTTTGCATCAAACGTACCATAGGTTCATAAATCGTTTTAGAAGCACCCGCGGTACTCCTAGGTGATGAGGGTTTGGTGGAGATCTGTTTGGTCTGTTTGGAGATAGTGCTATAGAAGATAGGTGCACGGTTTGCATTGAACATACCATAGGTCATAAATAGTTTTGGACGCACCCGATGGAACTCGTAAGTGACGTGGGTCGTGTGGAATCTCATTTTAGTCCATTTGGAGATAGTGTTAGTGTCAGTGCAAGGTTGGAGCACGGTTTGCACCGAACATACCATAGGCATAGAAATCGTTTTGGACGAACTCGATCCGACTCCTAGGTGACGAGGCTCAAGTGGAAGCTCGGTTCGGTCCGTTTGGGGATAGTGCTTCTCTTGATGCAAGATTGGTGCTTGGTTTGCACCAAATGTAGCATAGGCATAAAAATCGTTTTGGACGCACTCGAGGGGACTCCTAGGTGACGAGGCTCAAGTGGAAGCTCGATCCGGTACGTTTGGAGATAGTGCTACTCTTGATGCAAGATTGGTGCTCGGTTTGCGTCGAATGTGCCGTAGGTTTAGAAATAGTATTGGAGGCACCTGATGGAACTCCTAGGTGACGTGGGTCATGCGGAATCTCGTTTTGATCTATTTTGAGACAGTGTTAGCGACGGTGCAAGATAGGTGCACGGTTTGAACTGAACGTACCATAGGCATAGAAATCGTTTTGGACACAATCGATGGGACTCCTAGGTGATGAGGCTCAAGTGGAAGCTCGATTCGGTACGTTTGGAGATAGTGCTACTCTTGATGCAAGATTGGTGCTCGGTTTGCGTCGAATGTGTCGTAGGCTCGAAAATAGTATTGGAGGCACCCGATGGAACTCCTAGGTTACGTGGGTCATGTGGAATCTCGTTTTGATCTATTTTGAGATAGTGTTAGCGTCGGTGCAAGATAGGTGCTCGGTTTGCATCAAGCGTACCATAGGTTCATAAATCGTTTTAGAAGCACCCGCGGTACTCCTAGGTGATGAGGGTTTGGTGGAGATCTATTTGGTCTGTTTGGAGATAGTGCTATAGAAGATAGGTGCACGGTTTGCATTGAACGTACCATAGGTCATAAATAGTTTTGGACGCACCCGATGGAACTCGTAAGTGACGTGGGTCATGTGGAATCTCATTTTAGTCCATTTGGAGATAGTGTTAGTGTCAGTGCAAGGTTGGAGCACGGTTTGCACCGAACATACCATAGGCATAGAAATCGTTTTGGACGAACTCGATCCGACTCCTAGGTGACGAGGCTCAAGTGGAAGCTCGGTTCGGTCCGTTTGGGGATAGTGCTTCTCTTGATGCAAGATTGGTGCTTGGTTTGCACCAAATGTAGCATAGGCATAGAAATCGTTTTGGACGCACTCGAGGGGACTCCTAGGTGACGAGGCTCAAGTGGAAGCTTGATCCGGTACGTTTGGAGATAGTGCTACTCTTGATGCAAGTTTGGTGCTCGATTTGCGTCGAATGTGCCGTAGGTTCAGAAATAGTATTGGAGGCACCTGATGGAACTCCTAGGTGACGTGGGTCATGTGGAATCTCGTTTTGATCTATTTTGAGACAGTGTTAGCGACGGTGCAAGATAGGTGCACGGTTTGAACTGAACGTACCATAGGCATAGAAATCGTTTTGGACACAATCGGTGGGACTCCTAGGTGACGAGGCTCAAGTGGAAGCTTGGTACGGTCCATTTGGAGATAGTGCTACTCAAGATGCATGATTGGTGCATGGTTTGCGTCGAATGTACCGTAGGCTCAGAAATAGTATTGGAGGCACCTGATGGAACTCCTAGGTTACGTGGGTCATGTGGAATCTTGTTTCGATCTGTTTTGAAACAGTGTTAGCGTCGGTAGAAGATAGGTGCTTGGTTTGCATCAAACGTACCATAGGTTCATAAATCGTTTTAGAAGCACCCGTGGTACTCCTAGGTGATGAGGGTCTGGTGGAGATCTGTTCGGTCTGTTTTGGGATAGTGCTACAGAAGATAGGTGCTCGGTTTGCATTGAACGTAGCATAGGTCATAAATAGTTTTGGACGCACCCGATGGAAATCATAAGTGATGTGGGTCGTGTGGAATCTCGTTTTAGTCCATTTAGAGCTAGTGTTAGTGCAAGGTTGGAGCACGGTTTGCACCAAACATACCATAGGCATAGAAATTGTTTTGGACAAACTTCATCCGACTCCTAGGTGACGAGGCTCAAGGGGAAGCTCGGTTCGGTGTGTTTGGGGATAGTGCTTTTCTTGATGCAAGTTTGGTGCTTGGTTTGCACCAAATGTAGCATAGCCATAGAAATCATTTTGGATGCACTTGAGGGGACTCCTAGTTGACGAGGCTCAAGTGGAAGTTCGATTCGGTACGTTTGGAGATAGTGCTACTCTTGATGCAAGATTGGTGCTCGGTTTGCGTCGAATGTGTCGTAGGCTCGAAAATAGTATTGGAGGCACCCGATGGAACTCCTAGGTTACGTGGGTCATGTGGAATCTCGTTTTGATCTATTTTGAGATAGTGTTAGCGTCGGTGCAAGTTAGGTGCTCGGTTTGCATCAAACGTACCATAGGTTCATAAATCATTTTAGAAGCACCCGCGGTACTCCTAGGTGATGAGGGTTTGGTGGAGATCTGTTTGGTCTGTTTGGAGATAGTGCTATAGAAGATAGGTGCACGGTTTGCATTGAACGTACCATAGGTCATAAATAGTTTTGGACGCACCCGATGGAACTCGTAAGTGACGTGGGTCATGTGGAATCTCATTTTAGTCCATTTGGAGATAGTGTTAGTGTCAGTGCAAGGTTGGAGCACGGTTTGCACCAAACATACCATAGGCATAGAAATCGTTTTGGACGAACTCGATCTGACTCCTAGGTGACGAGGCTCAAGTGGAAGCTCGGTTCGGTCCGTTTGGGGATAGTGCTTCTCTTGATGCAAGATTGGTGCTTGGTTTGCACCAAATGTAGCATAGGCATAGAAATCGTTTTGGACGCACTCGAGGGGACTCCTAGGTGACGAGGCTCAAGTGGAAGCTCGATCCGGTACGTTTGGAGATAGTGCTACTCTTGATGCAAGATTGGTGCTCGATTTGCGTCGAATGTGCCGTAGGTTCAGAAATAGTATTGGAGGCACCTGATGGAACTCCTAGGTGACGTGGGTCATGTGGAATCTCGTTTTGATCTATTTTGAGACAGTGTTAGCGACGGTGCAAGATAGGTGCACGGTTTGAACTGAACGTACCATAGGCATAGAAATCGTTTTGGACACAATCGGTGGGACTCCTAGGTGACGAGGCTCAAGTGGAAGCTTGGTACGGTCCATTTGGAGATAGTGCTACTCAAGATGCATGATTGGTGCATGGTTTGCGTCGAATGTACCGTAGGCTCAGAAATAGTATTGGAGGCACCTGATGGAACTCCTAGGTTACGTGGGTCATGTGGAATCTTGTTTCGATCTGTTTTGAAACAGTGTTAGCGTCGGTAGAAGATAGGTGCTTGGTTTGCATCAAACGTACCATAGGTTCATAAATCGTTTTAGAAGCACCTGTGGTACTCCTAGGTGATGAGGGTCTGGTGGAGATCTGTTCGGTCCGTTTTGGGATAGTGCTACAGAAGATAGGTGCTCGGTTTGCATTGAACGTAGCATAGGTCATAAATAGTTTTGGACGCACCCGATGGAAATCATAAGTGATGTGGGTCGTGTGGAATCTCGTTTTAGTCCATTTAGAGCTAGTGTTAGTGCAAGGTTGGAGCACGGTTTGCACCAAACATACCATAGGCATAGAAATTGTTTTGGACAAACTTCATCCGACTCCTAGGTGACGAGGCTCAAGGGGAAGCTCGGTTCGGTGTGTTTGGGGATAGTGCTTTTCTTGATGCAAGTTTGGTGCTTGGTTTGCACCAAATGTAGCATAGCCATAGAAATCGTTTTGGATGCACTCGAGGGGACTCCTAGTTGACGAGGCTCAAGTGGAAGCTTGATTCGGTACGTTTGGAGATAGTGCTACTCTTGATGCAAGATTGGTGCTCGGTTTGCGTCGAATGTGTCGTAGGCTCGAAAATAGTATTGGAGGCACCCGATGGAACTCCTAGGTTATGTGGGTCATGTGGAATCTCGTTTTGATCTATTTTGAGATAGTGTTAGCGTCGGTGCAAGATAGGTGCTCGGTTTGCATCAAACGTACCATAGGTTCATAAATCGTTTTAGAAGCACCCGCGGTACTCCTAGGTGATGAGGGTTTGGTGGAGATCTGTTTGGTCTGTTTGGAGATAGTGCTATAGAAGATAGGTGCACGGTTTGCATTGAACATACCATAGGTCATAAATAGTTTTGGACGCACCCGATGGAACTCGTAAGTGACGTGGGTCGTGTGGAATCTCATTTTAGTCCATTTGGAGATAGTGTTAGTGTCAGTGCAAGGTTGGAGCACGGTTTGCACCGAACATACCATAGGCATAGAAATCGTTTTGGACGAACTCGATCCGACTCCTAGGTGACGAGGCTCAAGTGGAAGCTCGGTTCGGTCCGTTTGGGGATAGTGCTTCTCTTGATGTAAGATTGGTGCTTGGTTTGCACCAAATGTAGCATAGGCATAAAAATCGTTTTGGACGCACTCGAGGGGACTCCTAGGTGACGAGGCTCAAGTGGAAGCTCGATCCGGTACGTTTGGAGATAGTGCTACTCTTGATGCAAGATTGGTGCTCGGTTTGCGTCGAATGTGCCGTAGGTTTAGAAATAGTATTGGAGGCACCTGATGGAACTCCTAGGTGACGTGGGTCATGCGGAATCTCGTTTTGATCTATTTTGAGACAGTGTTAGCGACGGTGCAAGATAGGTGCACGGTTTGAACTGAACGTACCATAGGCATAGAAATCGTTTTGGACACAATCGATGGGACTCCTAGGTGATGAGGCTCAAGTGGAAGCTCGATTCGGTACGTTTGGAGATAGTGCTACTCTTGATGCAAGATTGGTGCTCGGTTTGCGTCGAATGTGTCGTAGGCTCGAAAATAGTATTGGAGGCACCCGATGGAACTCCTAGGTTACGTGGGTCATGTGGAATCTCGTTTTGATCTATTTTGAGATAGTGTTAGCGTCGGTGCAAGATAGGTGCTCGGTTTGCATCAAACGTACCATAGGTTCATAAATCGTTTTAGAAGCACCCGCGGTACTCCTAGGTGATGAGGGTTTGGTGGAGATCTATTTGGTCTGTTTGGAGATAGTGCTATAGAAGATAGGTGCACGGTTTGCATTGAACGTACCATAGGTCATGAATAGTTTTGGACGCACCCGATGGAACTCGTAAGTGACGTGGGTCATGTGGAATCTCATTTTAGTCCATTTGGAGATAGTGTTAGTGTCAGTGCAAGGTTGGAGCACGGTTTGCACCGAACATACCATAGGCATAGAAATCGTTTTGGACGAACTCGATCCGACTCCTAGGTGACGAGGCTCAAGTGGAAGCTCGGTTCGGTCCGTTTGGGGATAGTGGTTCTCTTGATGCAAGATTGGTGCTTGGTTTGCACCAAATGTAGCATAGGCATAGAAATCGTTTTGGACGCACTCGAGGGGACTCCTAGGTGACGAGGCTCAAGTGGAAGCTCGATCCGGTACGTTTGGAGATAGTGCTACTCTTGATGCAAGATTGGTGCTCGATTTGCGTCGAATGTGCCGTAGGTTCAGAAATAGTATTGGAGGCACCTGATGGAACTCCTAGGTGACGTGGGTCATGTGGAATCTCGTTTTGATCTATTTTGAGACAGTGTTAGCGACGGTGCAAGATAGGTGCACGGTTTGAACTGAACGTACCATAGGCATAGAAATCGTTTTGGACACAATCGGTGGGACTCCTAGGTGACGAGGCTCAAGTGGAAGCTTGGTACGGTCCATTTGGAGATAGTGCTACTCAAGATGCATGATTGGTGCATGGTTTGCGTCGAATGTACCGTAGGCTCAGAAATAGTATTGGAGGCACCTGATGGAACTCCTAGGTTACGTGGGTCATGTGGAATCTTGTTTCGATCTGTTTTGAAACAGTGTTAGCGTCGGTAGAAGATAGGTGCTTGGTTTGCATCAAACGTACCATAGGTTCATAAATCGTTTTAGAAGCACCCGTGGTACTCCTAGGTGATGAGGGTCTGGTGGAGATCTGTTCGGTCCGTTTTGGGATAGTGCTACAGAAGATAGGTGCTCGGTTTGCATTGAACGTAGCATAGGTCATAAATAGTTTTGGACGCACCCGATGGAAATCATAAGTGATGTGGGTCGTGTGGAATCTCGTTTTAGTCCATTTAGAGCTAGTGTTAGTGCAAGGTTGGAGCACGGTTTGCACCAAACATACCATAGGCATAGAAATTGTTTTGGACAAACTTCATCCGACTCCTAGGTGACAAGGCTCAAGGGGAAGCTCGGTTCGGTGTGTTTGGGGATAGTGCTTTTCTTGATGCAAGTTTGGTGCTTGGTTTGCACCAAATGTAGCATAGCCATAGAAATCGTTTTGGATGCACTTGAGGGGACTCCTAGTTGACGAGGCTCAAGTGGAAGCTCGATTCGGTACGTTTGGAGATAGTGCTACTCTTGATGCAAGATTGGTGCTCGGTTTGCCTCGAATGTGTCGTAGGCTCGAAAATAGTATTGGAGGCACCCGATGGAACTCCTAGGTTACGTGGGTCATGTGGAATCTCGTTTTGATCTATTTTGAGATAGTGTTAGCGTCGGTGCAAGATAGGTGCTCGGTTTGCATCAAACGTACCATAGGTTCATAAATCGTTTTAGAAGCACCCGCGGTACTCCTAGGTGATGAGGGTTTGGTGGAGATCTGTTTGGTCTGTTTGGAGATAGTGCTATAGAAGATAGGTGCACGGTTTGCATTGAACGTACCATAGGTCATAAATAGTTTTGGACGCACCCGATGGAACTCGTAAGTGACGTGGGTCATGTGGAATCTCATTTTAGTCCATTTGGAGATAGTGTTAGTGTCAGTGCAAGGTTGGAGCACGGTTTGCACCAAACATACCATAGGCATAGAAATCGTTTTGGACGAACTCGATCTGACTCCTAGGTGACGAGGCTCAAGTGGAAGCTCGGTTCGGTCCGTTTGGGTATAGTGCTTCTCTTGATGCAAGATTGGTGCTTGGTTTGCACCAAATGTAGCATAGGCATAGAAATCGTTTTGGACGCACTCGAGGGGACTCCTAGGTGACGAGGCTCAAGTGGAAGCTCGATCCGGTACGTTTGGAGATAGTGCTACTCTTGATGCAAGATTGGTGCTCGATTTGCGTCGAATGTGCCGTTGGTTCAGAAATAGTATTGGAGGCACCTGATGGAACTCCTAGGTGACGTGGGTCATGTGGAATCTCGTTTTGATCTATTTTGAGACAGTGTTAGCGATGGTGCAAGATAGGTGCACGGTTTGAACTGAACGTACCATAGGCATAGAAATCGTTTTGGACACAATCGGTGGGACTCCTAGGTGACGAGGCTCAAGTGGAAGCTTGGTACGGTCCATTTGGAGATAGTGCTACTCAAGATGCATGATTGGTGCATGGTTTGCGTCGAATGTACCGTAGGCTCAGAAATAGTATTGGAGGCACCTGATGGAACTCCTAGGTTACGTGGGTCATGTGGAATCTTGTTTCGATCTGTTTTGAAATAGTGTTAGCGTCGGTGGAAGATAGGTGCTTGGTTTGCATCAAACGTACCATAGGTTCATAAATCATTTTAGAAGCACCCGTGGTACTCCTAGGTGATGAGGGTCTGGTGGAGATCTGTTCGGTCCGTTTTGGGATAGTGCTATAGAAGATAGGTGCTCGGTTTGCATTGAACGTAGCATAGGTCATAAATAGTTTTGGACGCACCCGATGGAAATCATAAGTGATGTGGGTCGTGTGGAATCTCGTTTTAGTCCATTTAGAGCTAGTGTTAGTGCAAGGTTGGAGCACGGTTTGCACCAAACATACCATAGGCATAGAAATTGTTTTGGACAAACTTCATCTGACTCCTAGGTGCGAGGCTCAAGGGGAAGCTCGGTTCGGTGTGTTTGGGGATAGTGCTTTTCTTGATGCAAGTTTGGTGCTTGGTTTGCACCAAATGTAGCATAGCCATAGAAATCGTTTTGGATGCACTCGAGGGGACTCCTAGTTGACGAGGCTCAAGTGGAAGCTCGATTCGGTACGTTTGGAGATAGTGCTACTCTTGATGCAAGATTGGTGCTCGGTTTGCGTCGAATGTGTCGTAGGCTCGAAAATAGTATTGGAGGCACCCGATGGAACTCCTAGGTTACGTGGGTCATGTGGAATCTCGTTTTGATCTATTTTGAGATAGTGTTAGCGTCGGTGCAAGATAGGTGCTCGGTTTGCATCAAACGTACCATAGGTTCATAAATCGTTTTAGAAGCACCCGCGGTACTCCTAGTTGATGAGGGTTTGGTGGAGATCTGTTTGGTCTGTTTGGAGATAGTGCTATAGAAGATAGGTGCACGGTTTGCATTGAACGTACCATAGGTCATAAATAGTTTTGGACGCACCCGATGGAACTCGTAAGTGATGTGGGTCGTGTGGAATCTCATTTTAATCCATTTGGAGATAGTGTTAGTGTCAGTGCAAGGTTGGAGCATGGTTTGCACCGAACATACCATAGGCATAGAAATCGTTTTGGACGAACTCGATCCGACTCCTAGGTGACGAGGCTCAAGTGGAAGCTCGGTTCGGTCCGTTTGGGGATAGTGCTTCTCTTGATGCAAGATTGGTGCTTGGTTTTCACCAAATGTAGCATAGGCATAGAAATCGTTTTGGACGCACTCGAGGGGACTCCTAGGTGACGAGGCTCAAGTGGAAGCTCGATCCGGTACGTTTGGAGATAGTGCTACTCTTGATGCAAGATTGGTGCTCGGTTTGCGTCGAATGTGCCGTAGGTTTAGAAATAGTATTGGAGGCACCTGATGGAACTCCTAGGTGACGTGGGTCATGTGGAATCTCGTTTTGATCTATTTTGAGACAGTGTTAGCGATGGTGCAAGATAGGTGCACGGTTTGAACTGAACGTACCATAGGCATAGAAATCGTTTTGGACACAATCGATGGGACTCCTAGGTGATGAGGCTCAAGTGGAAGCTTGGTACGGTCCATTTGGAGATAGTGCTACTCAAGATGCATGATTGGTGCATGGTTTGCGTCGAATGTACCGTAGGCTCAGAAATAGTATTGGAGGCACCTGATGGAACTCCTAGGTTACGTGGGTCATGTGGAATCTTGTTTCGATCTGTTTTGAAATAGTGTTAGCGTCGGTGGAAGATAGGTGCTTGGTTTGCATCAAACGTACCATAGGTTCATAAATCGTTTTAGAAGCACCCGTGGTACTCCTAGGTGATGAGGGTCTGGTGGAGGTCTGTTCGGTCCGTTTCGGGATAGTGCTACAGAAGATAGGTGCTCGGTTTGCATTGAACGTAGCATAGGTCATAAATAGTTTTGGACGCACCCGATGGAAATCATAAGTGATGTGGGTCGTGTGGAATCTCGTTTTAGTCCATTTAGAGCTAGTGTTAGTGCAAGGTTGGAGCACGGTTTGCACCAAACATACCATAGGCATAGAAATTGTTTTGGACAAACTTCATCCGACTCCTAGGTGACGAGGCTCAAGGGGAAGCTCGGTTCGGTGTGTTTGGGGATAGTGCTTTTCTTGATGCAAGTTTGGTGCTTGGTTTGCACCAAATGTAGCATAGCCATAGAAATCGTTTTGGATGCACTCGAGGGGACTCCTAGTTGACGAGGCTCAAGTGGAAGCTCGATTCGGTACGTTTGGAGATAGTGCTACTCTTGATGCAAGATTGGTGCTCGGTTTGCGTCGAATGTGTCGTAAGCTCGAAAATAGTATTGGAGGCACCCGATGGATCTCCTAGGTTACGTGGGTCATGTGGAATCTCGTTTTGATCTATTTTGAGATAGTGTTAGCGTCGGTGCAAGATAGGTGCTCGGTTTGCATCAAACGTACCATAGGTTCATAAATCGTTTTAGAAGCACCCGCGGTACTCCTAGGTGATGAGGGTTTGGTGGAGATCTGTTTGGTCTGTTTGGAGATAGTGCTATAGAAGATAGGTGCACGGTTTGCATTGAACATACCATATGTCATAAATAGTTTTGGACGCACCCGATGGAACTCGTAAGTGACGTGGGTCGTGTGGAATCTCATTTTAGTCCATTTGGAGATAGTGTTAGTGTCAGTGCAAGGTTGGAGCACGGTTTGCACCGAACATACCATAGGCATAGAAATCGTTTTGGACGAACTCGATCCGACTCCTAGGTGACGAGGCTCAAGTGGAAGCTCGGTTCGGTCCGTTTGGGGATAGTGCTTCTCTTGATGCAAGATTGGTGCTTGGTTTGCACCAAATGTAGCATAGGCATAAAAATCGTTTTGGACGCACTCGAGGGGACTCCTCGGTGACGAGGCTCAAGTGGAAGCTCGATCCGGTACATTTGGAGATAGTGCTACTCTTGATGCAAGATTGGTGCTCGGTTTGCGTCGAATGTGCCGTAGCTTTAGAAATAGTATTGGAGGCACCCGATGGAACTCCTAGGTGACGTGGGTCATGTGGAATCTTGTTTTGATCTATTTTGAGACAGTGTTAGCGACGGTGCAAGATAGGTGCACGGTTTGAACTGAACGTACCATAGGCATAGAAATCGTTTTGGACACAATCGATGGGACTCCTAGGTGATGAGGCTCAAGTGGAAGCTTGGTACGGTCCATTTGGAGATAGTGCTACTCAAGATGCATGATTGGTGCATGGTTTGCGTCGACTGTACCGTAGGCTCAGAAATAGTATTGGAGGCACCTGATGGAACTCCTAGGTTACGTGGGTCATGTGGAATCTTGTTTCGATCTGTTTTGAAATAGTGTTAGCGTCGATGGAAGATAGGTGCTTGGTTTGCATCAAACGTACCATAGGTTCATAAATCATTTTAGAAGCACCCGTGGTACTCCTAGGTGATGAGGGTCTGGTGGAGATCTGTTTGGTCCGTTTTGGGATAGTGCTACAGAAGATAGGTGCTCGGTTGCATTGAATGTAGCATAGGTCATAAATAGTTTTGGACGCACCCGATGGAAATCATAAGTGATGTGGGTCGTGTGGAATCTCGTTTTAGTCCATTTAGAGCTAGTGTTAGTGCAAGGTTGGAGCACGGTTTGCACCAAACATACCATAGGCATAGAAATTGTTTTGGACAAACTTCATCCGACTCCTAGGTGACGAGGCTCAAGGGGAAGCTCGGTTCGGTGTGTTTGGGGATAGTGCTTTTCTTGATGCAAGTTTGGTGCTTGGTTTGCACCAAATGTAGCATAGCCATAGAAATCGTTTTGGATGCACTCGAGGGGACTCCTAGTTGACGAGGCTCAAG
This sequence comes from Saccharum spontaneum, assembly GCA_022457205.1. Classification (NCBI taxonomy): domain Eukaryota; kingdom Viridiplantae; phylum Streptophyta; class Magnoliopsida; order Poales; family Poaceae; genus Saccharum; species Saccharum spontaneum. The sequence goes on along the minus strand of CM039591.1, from coordinate 31,729,290 downwards.
TGGAAGCTCGATTCGGTACGTTTGGAGATAGTGCTACTCTTGATGCAAGATTGGTGCTCGGTTTGCGTCGAATGTGTCGTAGGCTCGAAAATAGTATTGGAGGCACCCGATGGAACTCCTAGGTTACGTGGGTCATGTGGAATCTCGTTTTGATCTATTTTGAGATAGTGTTAGCGTCGGTGCAAGATAGGTGCTCGGTTTGCATCAAACGTACCATAGGTTCATAAATCGTTTTAGAAGCACCCGCGGTACTCCTAGGTGATGAGGGTTTGGTGGAGATCTGTTTGGTCTGTTTGGAGATAGTGCTATAGAAGATAGGTGCACGGTTTGCATTGAACGTACCATAGGTCATAAATAGTTTTGGACGCACCCGATGGAACTCGTAAGTGACGTGGGTCGTATGGAATCTCATTTTAGTCCATTTGGAGATAGTGTTAGTGTCAGTGCAAGGTTGGAGCATGGTTTGCACCAAACATACCATAGGCATAGAAATCGTTTTGGACGAACTCGATCCGACTCCTAGGTGACGAGGCTCAAGTGGAAGCTCGGTTCGGTCCGTTTGGGGATAGTGCTTCTCTTGATGCAAGATTGGTGCTTGGTTTGCACCAAATGTAGCATAGGCATAGAAATCGTTTTGGACGCACTCGAGGGGACTCCTAGGTGACGAGGCTCAAGTGGAAGCTCGATCCGGTACGTTTGGAGATAGTGCTACTCTTGATGCAAGATTGGTGCTCGGTTTGCGTCGAATGTGCCGTAGGTTTAGAAATAGTATTGGAGGCACCTGATGGAACTCCTAGGTGACGTGGGTCATGTGGAATCTCGTTTTGATCTATTTTGAGACAGTGTTAGCGACGGTGCAAGATAGGTGCACGGTTTGAACTGAACGTACCATAGGCATAGAAATCATTTTGGACACAATCGATGGGACTCCTAGGTGATGAGGCTCAAGTGGAAGCTTGGTACGGTCCATTTGGAGATAGTGCTACTCAAGATGCATGATTGGTGCATGGTTTGCGTCGAATGTACCGTAGGCTCAGAAATAGTATTGGAGGCACCTGATGGAACTCCTAGGTTACGTGGGTCATGTGGAATCTTGTTTCGATCTGTTTTGAAATAGTGTTAGCGTCGGTGGAAGATAGGTGCTTGGTTTGCATCAAACATACCATAGGTTCATAAATCATTTTAGAAGCACCCGTGGTACTCCTAGGTGATGAGGGTCTGGTGGAGATCTGTTCGGTCTGTTTTGGGATAGTGCTACAGAAGATAGGTGCTCGGTTTGCATTGAACGTAGCATAGGTCATAAATAGTTTTGGACGCACCCGATGGAAATCATAAGTGATGTGGGTCGTGTGGAATCTCGTTTTAGTCCATTTAGAGCTAGTGTTAGTGCAAGGTTGGAGCACGGTTTGCACCAAACATACCATAGGCATAGAAATTGTTTTGGACAAACTTCATCCGACTCCTAGGTGACGAGGCTCAAGGGGAAGCTCGGTTCGGTGTGTTTGGGGATAGTGCTTTTCTTGATGCAAGTTTGGTGCTTGGTTTGCACCAAATGTAGCATAGCCAAAGAAATCGTTTTGGATGCACTCGAGGGGACTCCTAGTTGACGAGGCCCAACTGGAAGCTCGATTCGGTACGTTTGGAGATAGTGCTACTCTTGATGCAAGATTGGTGCTCGGTTTGCGTCGAATGTGTCGTAGGCTCGAAAATAGTATTGGAGGCACCCGATGGAACTCCTAGGTTACGTGGGTCATGTGGAATCTCGTTTTGATCTATTTTGAGATAGTGTTAGCGTCGGTGCAAGATAGGTGCTCGGTTTGCATCAAACGTACCATAGGTTCATAAATCATTTTAGAAGCACCCGCGGTACTCCTAGGTGATGAGGGTTTGGTGGAGATCTGTTTGGTCTGTTTGGAGATAGTGCTATAGAAGATAGGTGCACGGTTTGCATTGAACGTACCATAGGTCATAAATAGTTTTGGACGCACCCGATGGAACTCGTAAGTGACGTGGGTCGTGTGGAATCTCATTTTAGTCCATTTGGAGATAGTGTTAGTGTTAGTGCAAGGTTGGAGCACGGTTTGCACCGAACATACCATAGGCATAGAAATCGTTTTGGACAAACTCGATCCGACTCCTAGGTGACGAGGCTCAAGTGGAAGCTCGGTTCGGTCCGTTTGGGGATAGTGCTTCTCTTGATGCAAGATTGGTGCTTGGTTTGCACCAAATGTAGCATAGGCATAGAAATCGTTTTGGACACACTCGAGGGGACTCCTAGGTGACGAGGCTCAAGTGGAAGCTGATATAAACCCGCTAGGGTGAATCCTGATCTTTCGATGAGAGAAGGTGGATAACTCGATTTGAGGATGGAGATGACGTTCACGGCCCGACTACAGCCTTCCAAGACCGCGCCTTAGCAACCGATACACCACCTCCAACAGCCGTCGCGATCTTGTGGAACACGATCAACCAAACCACTAGGGTAATTCCTGCAAGCAATCGAGGAACGAGCAAGAACAAGTAGAACAAGCAACTCAATTGCAAATATGGAGATGAAAACCAATCTGAAATCACAAAGTTGGGGTTCTGAATCGAGTAGAACAGATGGTCTAGTCGACACACGCGTCTACAAGGAAGTAGCAATGGCTAAACTTTCAACAAAACAAAACCCCATCTGTTTGTGGCGGCTCTAATCCTTATTAATACCTAGGGGAGCGACCAGGGGTGTTGGGGTCGTTCTCCAACCCTAGGACACGTCCCTAATGAACCCAACTTGATACATGGGCCATCAGCCCAAAATAGGGTGACACAGCACCAAAGGCAGAAAAGGCCCCGGCGTTGAAACAACGATTGCGGAAGCATTTGATAAGATATAGCCATGAGTCCAGATCCGTTGGAAAATAGACTTGATAAGCTTTTGAAAAAGTGCTAGAACGTCCCAATCCGAGTCCGTATGCGACCGTGGTGAACATCACAAATTGGAGCTGTCCTGGAGTCCGAATCCAGCCCCAAAACATGTTGGATTTGATCTCTTTCTTTCCTTGGACCAAAAGTGACGTTGTGTCCAGGTGGAGGACGTTGGAAATACTTGGATTTGGTCCCCAACCAACTTCATTAACCTTCTATGCTTTCCATATGCAATCAAACCTTTCCTTGATCCATGTAAGTAATTCTTTGGTATAGAAGTGGTTGACATGGTCATATTTGAGCCAATGATGTCCTCATCATTCTCCCCTTCTTGACAGCAAACCGTCCTCGGTTTGACCTTTGTTGGAGGATGTGTTGTAGGTAAAAGTGAACCGTGCTCCCCTTCTTGATATTTATCCTGTTGCATTTGGGAAAAAAACTAGAAAAACTTTGCAAGACCCCATTAGTGTTAGTGCAGCCCTCAATTTGATCATGATATTGTGGCCCAAAAGGATATTTCAGATTAGAGCAAATATAAACTTTATGCGCCAAATATTCTCCTTTGTTGTCATATTTGCCAGTTGCATGAAGCGAACAATGATTAAAACTTGGCAAAATAGAATCAAATTTAAGTTTCTCTTTTAGACAATTTAGATTACACAGAATATCAAATTCAATATAACCCAAAGTATTTAAAGAGGACAACAAATTCAGTTCATCTTGTGCACATGTAATAGGATGAAAAAGCTTATCTTCAGCACATTTGTATGGTTCCAAACCAAAAGTATCACACTTATTTGCTACTTGTGGCATAGGAGTAAAAGAATCATCAACACACAACTCCTCTTTATCACAAGGAACCGCGAGTAATCCATTTTGTGACAAAGGAAAATCAGTAGTAGGTTTCACTATTTGTTGCTCTTCATTAGCATGCAGAGTGGACAAATTTTGGACATTATGGGTCACATCATTCTGGCAAGTATTCACAGATAATAGAATCTCTTTTTCAGCATTGAGAGCCAGACAAAACAATTGACCAATATGGCAATATGATTTGCTAATTAATAAGGTTCGAATTTCAGAATTGAGCCCTCTCATGAATCTACTCATAACATCTTCCATGCATTCATCCAATCCACCAAACATGATACAAATCTTAAAATTATGGTAGTATTGTTTCACAGTCTTGCTACCCTGCTTCAAGTTGTCTAATTTTGTAAGCAAATAATCAACATAATATGCAGGAACGAATGCATCTCTAAAAAGAAATTTGAAGTCTTTCCAAGATTCTGGAACTTTGATGTGCCTACAAATGTGTTTCCATTCGAGTAAAGCATATTCAATCAAAATATTAGAGGCAATACAAATCTTTTGTTTCTCGGATAGGTCATGCTCCTCAAATTCATTGTCTACTTTTAACTCCCAATCAATGTAAGCTTGAGGATCAAACTTACCATCATATAATGGCAAATGTTGAATGACATCCTGAATATGAGATTCTAGTTTCAACAGCTCAAAAATCTCCATATCACCTGCCATGATTAGTAGAAAACAAGAAACACAAAAATAATATGTATCCTCCTATCAACTACTAGGATGTGTCAGATGTAATTCTCTCAAACTCAACTTGTTAAAACAAGCCCTTACAAGTTCTTACCAAGCCAAACAGAAGGTGACGGCAACCAACAAGTCTACAACCGTGGAGTGAAGTGTATCGGTGCCGCAACAACAACACCTGTCAAGCTATAGTCGAAATATGTGGAGCTATAGGTGGGCTAAAGCAAGGAAGTACTAGAACCACGTTAGTTGCAAGCAAATTGAACAAACGCTCAACGACGTTATTATGCTGGTCCTAGGCTAGTACATGCTAGAGACGCGAGCCTGGACACAAACGAAGTCACTGAGCAGCAGCAAAGAAGGATCACAAGGACAGGAATAACAACAAAAGAAAAACTCTTCTCTTCTTCTTTCTCTTTCTTTTCTTTCTTTCTTTCTTTCTGTCTTTCTTTTCTTTCTTTCTTTTCTTTCTTTCTGTCTTTTGTTTCCTTCTGTTTTTTTCTTTCAACTAGCACAAAACTGAAATTTTGCAACAAGAAATAACAAGCTACTTACAGCAATTAAATGTTTCCTTGGGAAGGGTGATTCAGTAGCAAAGTGAAACAAGTGGTTGTTTTGCAAAACCAGCAGACGCGCAAATCTCCAGGGCAATTGCGAAGCGCTCAGAATGAATTTGGGACCAAGCTCTGATCTGTTGGAAAGAGGACAAGTTAACATTTCCAGATTGTATTTAAACTCCCTATTCAGACTCCTGACAAAGGAAATATGGTACTTTTGTTTTCAAGATAAAACAGGACTCCGAATCGAATTCTATCTTGATCTTGTTGGATTTCCTTTTTGTAGATGGAAATATGGACGTGGATGAAACCTCCAAGGACGTGGCTAGGATAATGGTGGTAAACAAAACAAAGGAATTTGAAAATCCACTCGGATTCCTAGAGAGAAACAAATAAACTCAAATCTGCGATGGTGACAGAAACGTGACTAGAACTCGAAACTCTAAACGACTAGACGCTAAGACCAGCAACTTGCACGACGATGCAACCGTTAATTCAATAAGCCCTAACTAACCAGTAATAGTATTAAGCTCAAAGGGGTTTTGGGATTATGAAGAACTAATCTACTAATTTTGTTTTGGCTTTTTCTGGACCATAGGAGATTTAAACAGCAAAGAACTAGAAGTCTCTCACCGATCAACCTTGCTCTGATTACCAACTGATATAAACCCGCTAGGGTGAATCCTGATCTTTCGATGAGAGAAGGTGGATAACTCGATTTGAGGATGGAGATGACGTTCACGGCCCGACTACAGCCTTCCAAGACCGCGCCTTAGCAACCGATACACCACCTCCAACAGCCGTCGCGATCTTGTGGAACACGATCAACCAAACCACTAGGGTAATTCCTGCAAGCAATCGAGGAACAAGCAAGAACAAGTAGAACAAGCAACTCAATTGCAAATATGGAGATGAAAACCAATCTGAAATCACAAAGTTGGGGTTCTGAATCGAGTAGAACGGATGGTCTAGTCGACACACGCGTCTACAAGGAAGTAGCAATGGCTAAACTTTCAACAAAACAAAACCCCATCTGTTTGTTTCAGCTCTAATCCTTATTAATACCAAGGGGAGTGACCAGGGGTGTTGGGGTCGTTCTCCAACCCTAGGACACGTCCCTAATGAACCCAACTTGATACATGGGCCATCAGCCCAAAATAGGGTGACACAGCACCAAAGGCAGAAAAGGCCCCGGCGTTGAAACAACGATTGCGGAAGCATCTGATAAGATATAGCCATGAGTCCAGATCCGTTGGAAAATAGACTTGATAAGCTTTCCAAAAAGTGCTAGAACGTCCCAATCCGAGTCCGCATGCGACCGTGGTGAACATCACAAATTGGAGCTGTCCTGGAGTCCGAATCCAGCCCCAAAACGTGTTAGATTTGATCTCTTTCTTTCCTTGGACCAAAAGTGACGTTGTGTCCAGGTGGAGGACGTTGAGAATACTTGGATTTGGTCCCCAACCAATTTCATTAACCTTCTATGCTTTCCATATGCAATCAAACCTTTCCTTGATCCATGTAAGTAATTC